>JBBMFX010574390.1:0-14531 GCA_037832545.1 Rhabdalestes septentrionalis | reverse complement strand
CGTACAGTACCGCGTTACAGCAAAAAGCAACGCAGTGCAGTGAATAGTTACTGACGCGTTACTCCCAACACTGTTGATGTTTTTAACTGGTGTCATAATATGTCATTCGGTTTTTGGAATGTCCAGGTGACATTGTGTTTTCATCATTATGACAACTTGAGGTCCAGGAAAGTATTCATGACACGATTATAATGGATTTTATTATGGTGCCATGACAGCCATTGTTCAGGCCCAACAATTCACAAACCCAGAAGATAAGACCAAACACATGTGAACTGGTTCATGTAATAATTTAACAATTCTGTCAAATTTTTATGAAAATATCACACCTCACACCTCACACCTCACACTTTTTTCTTGACTATTTTCATCTTGACATTCCAAACACTGAATGACAGTATGACAACAGTCATAAACATCAATAATGTGTCATTAATGTGCATGACATGTGTCATGTCAGTCTTATGAAGGTTACATGTCACCCTTATGTAGACCCCTTCAAAGAAAGTGTGACCAAATGTTTTAGTGGGACCTTTAGAAAGGCATGAGTAATATTTATCTGTGGTGGGCAACTATGGCAAGATCACTGATGCCATGGCAAATTAAAAAAACAACAGACAAATCAATCAACAAAACCAAAGCACACCTGCACCACCCAGTCCTTTAAAAAATCAAAACAAAAAATACACTGGTTAATTTATAAAAAATTAAACAGCCGCTGGACACCTAGTGAACACTCATATACCTGCCAAATTTTGTCTTCCTCAATTGGACTTGACTAGTCCTAAACTTGGCCTTGACTAGTCCTGAACTTAAACTTGACTAGTCCTGGACTTGGACTTAACTAGTCCAAAACTTGGACTTGACCAATCCTAACGTTAGACTTGGCTAGTCCTTAACTTGGACTTAACTAGTCCTAAACTTGGACTTAACTAGTCCTACACTTGAACTTGACCAATCCTAAACTTAGACTTGACTAGTCGTAAACTTGGACTTGACTAGTCTTAAACTTGGCCTTGACTAGTCCTGAACATAAACTTGACTAGTCCTGGACTTGGACTTAACTAGTCCTAAACTTGGATTTAACTAGTCCTACACTTGAACTTGACCACTCCTAAACTTAGACTTGACTAGTCCTGAACTTGGACTTATCATGGACTCGACCACAGCTGATCTCTTTGTGGAAATCTTTTCAAGTTAACATACTACTGGGGACAAGCAGATATTTCCTTGCTGCACAAACATACATATTTATATATTAAGAATCAACTAATCTTTTCATTTAATAGATGTACAGTCCTTGTATATTATCATAGTTTGCTATGTTTATGTCGTAAATGTATCATCATCCATGAAGTAGATTGGTCTGGCTTCTCCCCTGTTTGGTTCCTGCTGAGATCATTATTAACGGTTTTATTGTGTCTTTTATTGCATTTCAAGCACAAATGAGACTCAAAGATACCACAACATTTCACTCAATGAAGAACAAACACTTAATAACTAAAGCTTTAATCATTTACAGCTGACCATAGTAATACAGAAATACAGAAATACATTTTAATATTAATTCATTTCATAGCTTGCTTACAAATTATATATTTCCATTTAGTAGTGCATTATTAATTGCTTATGAATTGTTTATTCATTGGCATTAAATAAGTAATGACCAAACATACTCATTACATTAAAATCCACTATAAATTCATGGGAACTGAGAAAATACTGCCTCTGAGTTCCTCATTGTATGCAGCTGGCAGAGTTGGTACCTGCGTTTGTGTGTGAAAAGTTAGAAAAGCAAATGATGCATATTTGCAAATGTGAACCAGTTAAAAAACATCCGTGCTGCCGGAGCGACTGCAGTTTCCTACGGCCTGCTTCTCAACTGGGTCATGCCACATCTAGCACTTCCTTGCAGTGGAGCTTACAGGAGTTAGTAAGGCGCTATTTTTACCGTCCCTTCCCAGTCAGGAACAGGAAACCTGGCATATTGGGTCACTCTGACCTTAAAGGCACCAAAGCAATGGATGCGCTTAACAGACCGACATTACTGCGCCGTTATTAGGTCAGCCATATCGGTTACAGTCAAAATCAAATACAGAGAGCCATTCCCTGCTTTTTTAACAAATGAAGTAATCCTGCCCTATTCTGCCTTGGGTGTTTTCACACAGGCCTCATTTATTTTGGTTGAATCGCACTAGAGTTGGTTTTCCTAGTTGGTGCGGTTGGTTTGGACAGGTGTGAATGTAACAATCTAACCTGAGTGCACTAAAAGCACCAAAAAGGTGGTCTCTCCTTGAAGAGGCGGGGTCTCCTTGAAGAGGCGGGGTCTCCTTGAAGAGGTGGGGTCTCGGTGAGCTTTCAGATGAACCCTGGAGCGGTTCTGTTCCTTTGTGGTGAGAACACGATCCGAACTCAAACAGACCCGACTGTAGACAGTACTGCGCCTTTCTGCACTAATCCAGCTGTCGTAGTCGGCGCCGCTGTGCATTATGGGATGAGGATACGTATTTGTTACAGTTAGCGCTTTAGCTACATAGCCCCATGGAGCTCGCGGACAAACCTGGAGCTGTGAGGAGGGGCGGAACCTCATCCAAATTTGGTCCGATGATCACATTAGCTCTGTACTAAGAAGCAGCATGTTGTCTATCGGCTTGTTTTGTCCTCACTTTATTTACTTCTGGGAGTTCCATTTGAATTTTCCCGCATGTTAATTTTGACCAGTCGAAAAGCTGTTTAGGAAATACGTTCAGTGGCACATCTGACCAACAATTGATGTAGATGTTGTCACATGACACATTTTGGTTCGTTTCAGCTGGTTCGGACCAGAGCGATCAGTGCAGTGTGAAAAGGAGCCAAAACGGCAGAAAAATGCTACAATGTATCATTTGTTGCCCTCGGTCCGGACCAAATGAACCCAACCACAGATGTGAAAGCACGCTTAGCTCATAAGTACATTGTTCCCAATATTTTTTATACATATACATTTTTAGAGGGTATTTTTGATGATTTCTTGTCATTTTATTTTGCATTTGTTTCCAATTTACCATCATATAAGCAAAGAAAATGGTCACATACTTAAAATAATTACCTGAAAACACCATATTTCATTTTAATGGGCCTTGTGGAGGGATTCCCATAAAATATTCCTTAAAAAAATCAGTTGCGCCTCAGGTTTAAACAACAGATCTGCACGAGCTGTGTATTACTGATGTGGGGAGATGTTTACCTTTCAGCGGGACGAAAAAGAAAAGTCAAGCGACAGACGGGGTCACCTCTCTTCCAAACGAAAGTGGACACGGCCTCTACCTGTCCCGAGCCATCTGGTCGTGTCAGAGGCGCCCTGTCACCGCAGCCAGACGGGCCCTCAGCCTCCTCCCCGGCTCCGCACCCTGACGGGCCAGCGCTGCGCCAATGCAACCTGACATGCTTTCTTTTTTCCGAGTGAATCAGCATGAGCGTCTCTGAGAACCGAGAATACAAACACTCTCGCACCCTGGAGGATGCTGAAGGCTTATTTATGCTCCGAGTGAAGCCTGGATATGTAAATTCCGGAAAAGAAGGGGCTTGGCTAGGGATGGATCCGAACCCAAATAACGTGCTTTTTACAAATAATGTATTCGGACAAATAAGTGCAAAAAAAAAATTTGTGTTCGGGACCCCCCAAGCCCCCACCCCCCAAGCCCCCCCGTCACAGGCTCGTGTTCTGGAGTAGGTACTCCACTTCCCCCGTAGATTCGGGGAGAGCTGGATGGAGTTTGCGTGCTACATTATGAATTTTACTCGATTACAAATACGAATACAAATCATTTTCCCTTTTAACAAAAACAGATACAGATACGAATAGCGGCTGCTTTGCACACTCTAGGTTTGGCAAACATGCGCACTCTCTTGCTCGCCGTAAAAACAAGCCCTGAGCTCACATCGGTCCGGCAGGTTGTTGGGAAGGATCCTGCAGTCCCTAACAAAACAACCATAAGTGTGTGTTCAGTGGCGCGTGTCATGCGATGTGCTGGATCTCATCCAGTTAATTTGTGAGGTCAAGAAATCTGTGTGTGTGTTCAAGTGACAAATTGATTCATCTCTTCAATTTATTCAACTCTTATTTGTAATTATATACTAGTGGAATTATATACTATGCAGAATTCACATTCACATCAAGGGTTAGAAGCAAAACTGACGTCAAAACACCAAAATGACTTTGGGGCAGCTTTTATAAAGCTACATAACAGCTTCTATCACGACTTTATAAAAGCCAGTTACACCCCAGAAAGTAATTTGATTTACTTACATTTTGTATTTTACATACATATATGTATACTTGCACAATACAGCTACACAAGCTTTACCTTTATTCTAATATTTATACTAATATTTAATACTTTAATACTCTTAGACTCTACATTGAGAATTTTCTATAATTTATTTCATTTTATTTTATCCTATTGTACTGTTTTCCTAATTTTGCTGCTCATAACTGTTTTGTACTGTCACTGCCACTACATTAAACAAATTTCCCACTTGTGGGACTAAAAAAAGGTTTATCTCATCTCTGACTCTGCTTCAACTACACCTCACATAAATATACTATCGCTTAGAACCCTCCTCTGGTTCTCCCACTGTCCTGTTTCCTCAGATTGTAAGTTACTTTGAATAAAAGTGTCTGCCTATGCATGTAATGTAATTACTCATGTAATGATTAATGTTTATACACATTTATGCCTGTGGTTATGTAGCATTATGAACATTTCCTACAGTGTTTATTATCTTGCATATAATATTTAAATTCTACAGACTATCCACACAAAAGTTTTTTTTAAATGTTTTATCCATTAAAGAATTCTGTCAATATGTTGTTAAATGAAATAATTCACAGTTAAGCCAACTAGTTTGATTTCCACATTACTGACATATAATACATCTTGTATATGTTTTTTTTTTTACATTTTCTTTCTCAATTTAAATGTTTCATTCATTTTTATTTACAGCTTTATGTGAAGTTTCTCACACTATTTTTTGTCCTGTTCAGATATTCTGTGTTTGTTTATTGTGCAGCATGTTCCTATAAATGTTTATGCATTATGACGAAAATGAGTCCCATCCCATTGTCCATAATGTCAGTTGTTTTATGCACAATTGTTACACATGGATGTAAAATTGTATTTATTCATTATGAAGAGAAGAGGAAGAAACAATAGGAATACTGTAGACTTACTCTGAATTTAGTTTTTTACCATCAACATTAAAATTCTGATTTATTTTCCTTGCTGTGGCCTTCTTCTGATGTTGATGATGTTGAAAATGAAATTGATCATAGAAAATATAAAGCCGTGCAGTGAAAAAGGAGAGAGCCATCGTGGGCCTACATTTTTTTATCAATATGCTTTATGAAACAATATCTTAATGTATAAAACCTGCCATTTTCAAATGCACCTATTTCAACTATCGTATAACTTAGCATGAACTCCATACAGTCCAAGTGTGGAAATTACTTGGCAAAAAACGTCCTTTTTCAGTTCATTGCTGTTGTGATGTCACAATAAACAATAGGGCTGGGTTAAAAAAATTGATTCACCGATTAATATTGATTCTCATTCAAAAATTATGATATCGATTCAAAAATTTGCGGATCGATCTTTTCCTGTCGACTCTGCACTACTTCTCACGAGCATGTTTTTATGTCTTTAACCAGTTGTGGTCGGTGCTGTTTTAACCTGTCACACACACACACACACACACACACACACACACACACACACACACACACACACATACACACACACACACACACACACACTCCCACACAATACAAAAGCAATAACCAGAAAGAAATGTCTCATTTTTTCAATGGCCGTTTATCTCCGTTTTCTCTGGTTTTCAGGACTTTGGAGCCTCTGTGGGTCGAGTTAATGGCTCCAACTCATCTTTCAGACAGTTCATGGATTCTTGTTGGAGTGGAGGTTCTTGAGGGGAACCAGATCTCGGTGTGAGTCTCATGCGTCCACCGTCCCAGCACAGTCACACACACAACTCAGCCCGATTCTGATCAGCCTCTGGATCCCCAAACATCTACAGACGGATTTAAACACACCTGCTAAACCCAGACTGGTCAAACAATTCCAGTTATGAATCATGACTGATCGCCGTGGTTTGACAGACTGACAGTTCATCATAATTATTTATGCTTATCTTATCATTTCTAATTTAAAAGAGGCTTTTAGTTAGATATCCACCCAACCCAGTAAAACTATAAATGAATGTTGAGCCAAATTTAAAGACATAAGTGTCTAACTCTTCATATATCTCTCAATATCTTGAAACTAATTAGAAAATAGTGTTTTTTAAATATGAAATAAGCACCTAAAATTATGTTTCCTCCCATGAATGAGATTCAGGAGCTTGATATGAGTGTATTTCTCTTAGATTCTTGGTAAGACTGTATCGCCACAGCGAATTTCAGAGAGAAGTGAAACATGCTGAGAATATCACACTCTGTTGGTTATTTGCTGTACATATTTCATACTTATAGTCACAGGAGAAGCATCTACAGTGTCATCTCCTTCCACGGAACAGTTTATTGCGAAGATATTCTATTGCATTTTATGCCTGTATTAGTTTGAAGATATTTGGGGTGAAGAACTAGAAGTTATTTCTCATTTCAAGAAGATTTTTCTCCAGATGTTGTTTATCTTGCTGGCAGACTTTTTCATTTCTTATTATAATCACTTATATCTCAGTTTTATTCAGGTTTTTATGAACCAGAGAAAAGTTTTGTGTAATTTGTCAATGGCCCCAACTCCTCGATCAGACGGTTTCTTGTTCAAGTGGAGGTTCTCGAGGGGAACCTGATCGCCTCTTTGCTGTTGCTGTCAGTTTGCTGCTTGTTGGTTTTCCCACCAGTACGGACCAGTTTGGTCTCCAAAAGGTGATGAAGGCACCACTTTAACCTCCTGAGAACTGAAGAAAAATTGAATTTTCTATCTATAATACATTTTTTATTTTAGCTTCCCAGCATGTCCACTGTAGAGGACAACAGGACGATTTCCAAGTGAAAATAGAACTGAATTTAGAAAATGAAATAAGTGATATTAACCCAAGTTCCACAGTCAGTTATAAGTCCTAGAACCTCCTCTGGATATTTAGGTGTGATAGTCCTGGAGGTGTGGGTTCTTCTTGGTTCTGCAGAGGAACAATTTCCAATTTTAGCTCCTCATGTGTGTCTTGCCACTGCAGTCCTTCTCCCCAGGACACAAACCCGTCCCATGACACATCACTGGAGAACCCAGGACGTCCTCTACAGAACACTATAGGGCTTGATGGGGGAACTCCAAACACTTAAAGAAGATACAAGTGAAAATATGTCCATTATAAAGGACGTAAATGAATGGGCTGAGACTCAGGAGGTTAAAGGTGAATCCTTTAAAAAAGAGAGAATGGATAAGCGGGTTTATGTGGATTCTATCAGAGCCACACGGGCTGTGCAGCTGGGCTTCAGCCTGGGGTTCAGTGTTTTGATTGGTCAAACTGGTAAAATAGCGCTAAAAATGATTTGTAAATAAATGTGTAATTATTGGGTAATCTTTCACCGTGTATTTACACACGTGATCAGGACTGAAGACCCGGGCCTGCATGTTCCTCAAGTCACCTTTTCATTCTAGTGTTCTTTGGATGGAAAGTCCTGAAGGATTTATGCTAAGTGTTCCAAATGCCACTCGGATGTCTAATGGAGGAACGCATGCCTGGAACATGCTATAATGGGCCTGGGGGCACCTGCGAAGCCTTCATGAGCAGAGCTGGGTTCCCGAGGCATGAATATCCCAGTGTACTTTTTAATGTTTCTGTAATGGAACAAGGCGCCCGTTCCTGTAAGCACCCTCGTCATGGGGAAATGGCTCTTTGGTGGAAATCATGCTAATGCGCTCATTAAGGTGTGGGTGGGTAGCGGCGGCGGAAGCTGCGGGGAGACGGTGCCGCTCGCGCTGATCTATGAACCTTCCACGGCCCGCTATGAGATTACAGCACGCCAAGCTGCATGCAAAACTATGATCCAATTACACGCCATTACAGCAAAGGAAGAATAAACGGTGCAACATAACTTTGTGCGTAGCTTTGTTTGTTTCAATGCGATAATTGTAACATATGGAGAATTACAGTAGCGTTTATAAAAGCTGAATTTTTAGCAGCACACCGCACTTCTATTTCAGAATCAGTCATAATAATAATAATAATAATAATAATATATATAAATAATCAGGGTGTCACACGATTAAAAATCATCATCTAATTAATTACAAGCTCCCTGATTCATTAATCTATATTAATCACACACATTATTGCTGTAAACATTTTAATGAATTTTGGCATGTGAGGGAATGAATCATCAACATTGCAAATTTTGAGCGTCTCTTTCATTTAATAGACGTTTCTGCACTGTTCTTGTGCAGTAATGGTCACAGCAATTAAAAATATGACCTAACATACGGAGAAAAAAAATGCTTCAGCAAGAAGAATGATAGAATTCCATCTATTTATAAGGTGCCGTTTAAGTGTACATACAGGCACAGGCATCAGAACCATTATAATGTGGGGAGGGGGGCACTGTTGGGTCTGGATTGGAGGTGGTGGGTGTAGATTCTTCAGGGAGGGGGTGGGTCACAGGTAGATGTGTCAGTATGGGTCTGGTCCAGTGTGGTAGCTGGTGCTGGTATCGGGCTGTTCTGGCTCGGACCAGCCAGTTCGCTCCTAAACGCTTCGTGTTGAGGTGATCTTTTTTAGACCTGCTGTACTCTGATGATTCCCCATGAATTGTAGATACTGATCCTCCTATCAACCGTTCCATCTGTCTGTTTCTAAACACAAACTTTCCATTCTTTGAGCCAATCAGTGCATTGTCGTCTCCTCCTTCATCTCACCGAGCCACTGTGGCCAGAACCGGACCGGGTTCAAATCCCGCGGTGCGATTCATTAGCGTTCACTTTTGAACCAGAGGTGTGATGTCACCCCCCAGCCACCCCATAGACACGGCCCTGTTTTAAACGTGTTATTTTTTCTGTGATTGTTTAATTGAAATGAATAGGTTAAATCACCACCCCTGATAAATATGCATGTTATCAGGAGATTCATCTCTTAAACAATGTATACATTTTGTTATATTTGCTTAATTCCTCAAACAGTCACTAACACACACTTGCTTTGTAGGCGCCGCTCCCTGATGCTCCGGAAACTGTGAACAATAAACAAAATCCCAGAAATCTATTATTTTGGAGAGCAAGCGAGTGAAGCAGACCCCCTCCCCGTCAACATCAAATCCTGTTCCTGACAACAGATACCTCCCTCCCCTGTTGACCAAAATAGCTTTCCCTCATGTGCACTCATGGCAACCTTGAAACCGCAGAGCAGCCCAACCTATCAAAACCTAGTTTAACCCCGAGTGCACCGGGTACCAGTGCTGGATTTGGTGAGGCTTCTCAGTCCCAAGCGTGCCCAGACATGGGAGCAGCTAGAAATATTGCAAATCAATGATTGGTCAAAGGCAACTGTCACGAAAACGCCTGAAGACATTTGTGAGGAATAAATGAGACGTATCTGTGGAGCTGAAATATGCTAGAGAGCATAACAGACCCATTAAATAGGCTTTGATTAACCCTTAAAATGTGGCGGCAGAGATCCATGCTGAAAATGCAACAAATGGTAAATTGGCATCATACTGCCAAACAACTCCTTATATGGTAGTTCCCCTGGTTTGTGTTGATGCTCGAGGTGTCGGACGTCATGCTGAGCTCTGTTTGGTGTTGTAATTTAAATAACATGTAATAATAATAAAACCCTCCACTGGGGTTTTAAAAATGGAGTACGTTTAGAGTCACTGAAACGGATGAGTTCTAAAGAATAAATGCCTGTTCTAGAATGATTTACAGCATTATCCATCCATCCATTTTCTACCCCTTTATCCCAAACTCGGGACCAATATATTTACTGAAATCAGAGTTTACTGATACACTCGGAGTTCTGAGTGTAAACACCGGTTCTAGACTGTTTTACACCGGTTATATTTACTGAAATCAGAGTTTACTGATACACTCTGTGTTCTGAGGGTAAACACCGGTTCTAGACGGTTTTACACTGGTTATATTTACTGAAATCAGTCCTGAGAATTAACCACCATGGTTTTTCCTGAGAAATTGTTTTCATGGTTTTGCTGATGACCTCCCTATGAATAACATGCAGGTGGTTCTTGGTCAATTAAGGGACCAGACTCTCGGAGATCTTAGCATCACAGAAACATCATGTGACCACAAGAACCCTTGCTTTTTTTCCCAGTTCTATGGGATACAGGTACTTGAGAAGAGTGCTGGTTTCGGATTTGTATCCACACTGTGCTGTTCTCTCCAGTGGAGTCTTTCACACACCTCCTGGAGCTCCATTCACCACTGTGGCTCCTCCAAATGATCTGAAACTTCTAAAGCTGTAGTACAAGGATTTTCAGACTCCTCTTTTACAGGAGGTCTTGGACACAGATTCGTCCCTATGAAAGTGAAGTAACCCGGACTTTGGTTTTAGTCCAAACACACGGTAGCCTAAGTTACCGATCCTAACAGTCATAATCATAATCTAAAACACAAAAAAATGATTAAGCTACAGAAAAATAAATATACTATACTTGTACTTTAAACAGTCAACTCCCTCACTCATATTCTGCGTTACTGCATATTCTACATATTCTACATATTCTACTACTTTCCAAAACTCGTGTGGCCATGTAATCCATAAGTACGATGCAATGGGGTATGCTGAAACAATCGTATCTTTTTTTTTTCAACTATTTTATGGGAGTGAGTGTCGTAAACTTGAAACGTTGTTTGTCGAGACTGCTGTAACCCGAGGACCCCCAGAGTGAGCATCAGCAGCAAAAACCTCCATTTAGGCTGTAATCATCTCTTTCACACTCCGGGATGGGGAGCCCAGGTGTGTGGACTCTGCGTCCTCTCAGAGCGAGCTGTGGGGAGAGTGGGGCCTCAGCGGGATCCGGGAGCGAGTGAGTGAAGCCGTTCTCTGTGGGACACCGGAATGTGTGATGGACACATCACTGAAGCTCTCGGCATCCGCTTGCGCCGAGTTCCCCGTAAGTGCCGGCGCAGTCCTCCCGGACCGAGATTAGGGGGAGGCGGGGAGAGAGATGTTTCAGGCAGCAAATTTACTGTGCCTGGGGCTACAGAGAGGAGAGGAGCAGCTCGGCCTTTCCCCACTTCTCATAAATGAGGATGGAGCAGCAGCGGAGGAGCGCTGGGAGCTGGGGGCGCAGGTCGTTAGGCTTGTGTTAGCGGGAGAGGAAAAGGGCAGAGTGGTGATGCTGACATTTCATTAGCACTGCAGTTCGGGGAGCCCGGCTGGGTTTTCTGGAGCAGGGATTGGTGTGGGGGGCAGGGTGGGAAGGGTGGGTTGTTTAGGCTGATAACTAAGATTAAAAGTTTGGAAGAGTACAAAACACATTGCTCATCCTAACTGGAGAAACCGGATTCAAAACTGATTTGTTTTCATGTTTCTGGTCATATTGAGCTTGACTCATCATATTGCATCAATTAAAAAGTCATAATAAAGCAATTAGGCATAAGAGGACATCTGTTACTGAGATTTTTCAGGGGGTAGAGGGTGATGTTATGGTGCATTTCAGTTTATTTGGCTAAGGATGCTTTCACACATGCCTCGTTTAGTTCGGTTGAATCCCACTAGAGTTCGTTTTCCCAGTTGGTGCGGTTCGTTTGGGCATGTGAGAATGCAACAATCGCACCCGATTCTGCACCAAATGCGACCAAAAAAGCGTACCGAGACCTCCTTGAAGAAGTGGTCTCCTTGAAGAGGTGGAGTCTCGATACGCTTTCAAACGAACCCTGGAGCGGTTCAGTTTGTTTGTGGTTAGAACATGATCCGAACTACAACAGACCCAACTGCAAAAAGTACTGCGCCTTTTGCAGTAATCCAGCGGCCGTAGTTAGCTGCGCTGTGCATTACGGGATGAGGAGACGTATTTGTTTACAGTTAGCGCTTTAGCAAAATTAGCCGTATGGTGGCACATGTACAACTGTGGAGCTGTGAGGAAGTGCGGAGACCCATCGAAATTTGGTTTGATGACTATATAAGGTCCCAACTTTCAAAAACTCATAAGAACAGTAATTTTTTTCCTTATTTAGCAAACAGCTCAGGGAATGGGAGTTTAATAGATCAGACAAAGAATAATAGACAAAGAATCTCCGCCAGCAGTATCCAAGTGCAGGATATCCGCAAATGTATTCTGACCAATCAAAAAGCAGCTTAGGAAAAATATTCAATAGCAAATCTGGCCAACGACTGATGTATATGTTGTTACGTGAAACATTTTGGTTTGTTTCAAGTGGTCCGGACCAGGGTACTTGTGTGAAAAGGACCCAAATCTGCAAAAAAATTCTACAATGTATCATTTGTTGCCTTTGGTCCGGACCAAATTAACCGAACCACATATGTGAAAGCACCCTAAAATTCAGATTTTGACTCAAAGGAACCTCACCAACCCTTTCAGCTCTCACTACCATTGATGCATGTTGTGGATTATGAAGTTTACATAGGTGAGATTTCTCTGATTTTCTAAGCTGGAGTTCCCAATTTCCATTAAGGTTTACAAATTGGAAAGTTGTAGGAACCTCACCAACCACAGTCTCGAAACCCAGGATGATGAATGTTAGTTAGAGCTGCACTTCTGTTTATAAGTGTCTCATTAAAACAACCGTCCACATGGAGCAGTCCATCTGTGGACATTTACAGCACTTGGCAAACACTTTTTATAAAGCGACTTCCATTCCCTAACTATAGGGGGCAGTCTCCCTGGAGTTACTTGGTCTTGCTCAGGTGGTAGGATTCAAACCCTTGACCTCTTGGTCCACAGGCAAGTATCCTATCCAATAGACCACCACCATCCAACTTGTGTTTGTATGCCTAATATTGTAAAATTTGTTTTCAGCTGGTACTGCCAACAGTGGCTATGATAGATGAAACCCCACTTTCCGATTTGTTGAACTGGAACCTGGGACATCCCACCTTCTTCTTCACACTTCCAATGTAAAGCAGTCTAGAATCCATTAGAAAATCAGTGTCACACACAGTATATAGTGGCTTATATAAAGATTCAGAATAAAATACACACATTTTCAAGAAGACATGTGGCTAATTAGAATGACGTTGTTGCTGAACAAACTTATTCTGAGGGAGGATAAGAACATTTTTGTGAATTAATCAGGAACATATCAGAATTCGACACTGTTTTAAGTAGAAAACTTAATTAGCTTTTTCTTGGCAAATTACCACTTAAGCAAAAACAGCTAATTTACACCAGATCTTCTATCTGTAGTGTGTTAGCATAGTGCTAACTGCAGCATGTTTTCCCTCACTAGGTTTAACAATCATGTTTTGAGCATTGATTACACCACCATGCACCACTGGGCAGGGCAAAGCGATATTAACCCGCGGCCCTGTGTTCCACCAAACTCTCCTAAGACTCCCAAACACCACCAAGACCCTCCTTGATACCCTGTATCACACCCAAACATAGCGAAAGAGTACCGCACTCATTTTGACTGGATTTCATCCGTAATTAGAGCTGGATTTCAGCCCGGGTGCTTCTGAGGGTTAAGTTAATTAGGTGGGGGGTGAGATAATGAGATTGATGTGGTATGCTCCAGCTTTTTGACTACACATCTGTCACATCCAGACACGGGACATTTGTGGATCCCTTGTACCGCAGTTGGTGATCGAAAAGGTAATGAGTCCAGATTTCACACTCATTTCATGCTCGCAAACGTATTAAGTCATCATCGTTAGCAGGCTGTTCAGCAATGTGACACTTCCCTTATCCATAAAACTACAGTCTCAAGTCGATTTGGGCTCAAGTTAGCGTGTGCATACGCCTCCTGCAGAACACAACAGGATATTTATGGCATGCAACAGGATTAGCGCCGCGTCGCTAAGACCTAAAAACAATGGAGAAAGACTTGGAGTGTTACTCTGCATGTACTCTGCTTTAGCCTAACCCCCTTTACTGGTTTTACCCTGTTTTACCCTGCACACACAAACATCCACACACACCCACACAACCCCTCACACACACATACACTCACACCCACACACAAACACACACATTAGCATACACACACCCATTCACATACAGACATATGTACACACCTGCATTTATCCCACTTCTGTTTGACCTCTTTAAATTTACTCTTTATATAATGTATCCTTTTACTTTTACCGCTTACACATTTTACCCTGCATTTATCCCTCTTTAGATTTACCCCTTAACTGGTTGTAGTCTGCTGCAGTTTTACCACTTTGACCAGTATGACCCTGAAATGAGTAGCCATGTGGGTAAAGCCCTGCCTGTGAATAAGTTGACTACAAAGTCACAAGACACAACACTGTCTCCTGGGGGACTGTCCCTGTAACTAATGACTGTAAGACTGTCTCTGTAACTAATGACTGTAAGACTGTCCCTGTAACTAATGACT
>JBBMFX010574381.1:0-14533 GCA_037832545.1 Rhabdalestes septentrionalis | reverse complement strand
GTCGTCACCTGAAATGGTTTTCCAACAGTCTTGAAGGAGTTCCCAGAGGAGTTTAGCAGTAAACACCCGTGTGCAGAGCAGCAATCAGAGCAAAGGGTGAAGAAACTAGAATATAAAACCTGTTTTCAGTTATTTCACCTGTTTTTGTTCAGTACAGAACTCCACATGTGTTCATTCATAGTTCTGATGCCTTCAGTGAGAATCTACCAATGAAAATGGTCATGAAAATAAAGAAAACACATTGAATACGAAGGTGCTGTGTCCAAACTTTTGGCCTGTACTGTATATTAATTAATATATGTTAATAACATGTTAGCCAACAGGTGGTGACTGCACTTACTAATTCAAAGCAGCTTTACAGAGTCCAGGTCCGAGCCCCTAGTGAGGAAAAACTCCCTCAGCTGGAGGAAGAAACCTCGGGAGGAACCGAAACTCAAAAGAGGAACCCGTCCTCCTCTGGAGCGAGAAAGATCATCTGTGTTGGAAAAATAATAAGCAACTATAATGTGGACATTTTAGGCATATTAAATCTCTTTATCATTAGGCAATTCATTTTTTAATGAAATTGTGTCACTCTCTGCCATTTTCCTTCACAGTGGAATAATCTCCTGTCTACTAGCTCTTCGAACTGAGCTTTTAAAATCGGCTCCTGATTGGTCACAGGTTTAAAAAATTGCAGAGTGCTTTAGGGTCACAATTAAGAGAGGAGGAGGGAAGGCAATTTTGACAATGTGTTTTTATGCCCATGTGCTGAGATGTACACATCAATGGACAGAAAAATGCTACATTATAAATGATAATAGTATATTTTACCAGGCAGGTTTATTTTGAAGTGTTTGTAATTTGCCTTGAAAAGGTGAGACAATCTGTTTTCCAACTTTTTCAAGTAAACTCAACATATAAAGTTTACAGTGCATGATAAAGTACTAGCAAATGGACCACATGACCCAACATGTGTGTTTACTATTGCACGTGGCTTTTACAATTTTAGAAGTTCATTTTGTATCATTTCGTATTGAGGTTTTTTAAATTTGAGTCATGATTTCGTCGTCCGTTAGCGTAAAAAAAACAACTTTCGGGACATTTCCAGATGCTGGAGTGTGGCTGTCGTGTTTCTGTCTCTGTGGTCATTTGTTTCTTTCAGTCATTTTCACACTATCGCTTTTCTCAAAAGCCACTCACACTCTCAAAGCACCGAAAGCACATTCCTTGCTCCTATCTAAGCAATACAAGGTGTTTTTCTTTGGAAAATAGATGCTTCAGCATGGTTTTCATTTAAAACTTTGAAGCTTAACTCAGGCCAAAGCAATGCGCACACGCTGTTTCTGGTGATTGAAGCCCCCTAATTTAAGGCCAGAGTGAATTACCATAATATATTCTTCATTATTCACAGACAGAAAAGGCCCAGACCTGAAGGCAGTAACTCCAGATGAGGCCAGGAGACAGAATGGTTCTCATACAAGTTTTTTATTTCTTAACACAACCAGTTTTGTTAAAGCAAAGCTCACCACTGGGTACAGAACAGCTAAGAAAACCCAGCTTGTACGTTTTCTGGGGTTTTTCTTCTTCTGGCCAGGTATCTCTGGAAGTTCATTTGGTAAAAAGTTGTGGAACTTATTAGACTCAGTTCCCTGATATTTTTCCCCAAGATTAATGTCTGGATTTGGACATGTAACTTTTGAGCTGACTTTCATAAGAGAGCATTCACAATATAGCCTGTTATGAGGATTTGTGTTTTAGCAACTCAAAAACCCGCAGGATTGTTATACACAGTAACCCACACACACACACACACACACACACACACACACACACACACTTTTACGCGGATCAGGAGTCACAGAATAAGTCTAATGTGGCTTTTTTCTAAAACACGTACTGATTAATGTGACTGGAAATCCCCACAATAACATGGAAACTGCAAATATTCTCCGCATTCCTTTATTTTTATAGTACTGTAATATGAACGAAACTGCAATAACATTTGGTCTGTAAACACTTTAAACAAATAAGGAGCTTTTTAACACCAGAGTTCCCTTTAACACAGTTACACAGTTACAGTTGAAATATTTCTGTAAATCTCGACATAAACAATAATGTAGTCAAATCAAATATAAAACCAAAGCTTTTCACCCCTGCAGGGCGTTCAAATTTTGTCTAGTTTATTATGGAAAAACAAGTTCTCCTCAGAATCCAGAGCATTATAGCAACTGTGAAGTGGACCAACATGAAAGTCTCTGTATCTGAATGCAGTGTCATTAAAGTCCCAGTTGGGGTAATGGTCAGGCGTCCCATTACTTTTGTCCATACGTTCGGCTCTGGACAGTTCAAATGCATTCATACAGTTATATAGAAATGTAGCTGCATTTACGTTAGTATTTATGTTACAAAATGTGTGCAATGTATTATTCTAAATAATTCAGCACTGAAATGCATGAAGAATTATATGTTGTCACGAAAAAAGCAAAAAAAACAAAATGTGGAGGATATCTACAGTGGAGTTTTTGCCAACAATTATTTGTTTGATTCTAAGAACAAAAATGCCTGAATGCGAATCACTTTCACTTCATTTCACACTCAGCTGAATTTTCTTTGGTATAAGCAGGTAAAATAATTTCATGTATTGTTTTGTAATAAAATGACAGTAAAATTGACAGGTCATCACCAATCATTTTAAAGTTCATAATGGCTGCTGCAACTTTTTTCTTCCTGCAGCAGATCTCGTAGTTAAACCCTCTGGAGTGTCGAACACATGCTCTTGCGCTGAGGTGCATTGCCAGAAGGCGCCGGGCGTTCGGGCGGCATCTTAGGGCTTTTAGAAGAACGAGAAGAAAACACGAGAACAGGAGGCAGCAGCCAGTAACTGCTTTTTTAGCTGAATTTATATTTGGATTACTATTTATGTTACAAAATAAGTAAATAATAGTTTTCTTACTAATTTAGAACTAAAATGTCTTTAAAAAACCATATTGCCACTAAAAAAAACTACTAAAAATGCTGAGAATATTTGCAGTTTCCGCATTATTGTGGGGATTTTCATGTAATATTATTAGTTAGGTTCTCAGATCCACGTAAAAGCTGGGGTTTACTGAATATAACAATCCTGCAGCTTTCCCTGTTACTGAAACACAAATCTTCTTAACCGTCTATGTTGTGAATGCCCAAGAGTGTGTTAAGCATTTCTGGGTTTTGCAGTAGTGGCCGTAGAACAGAGTCTAGTGGAACAGGTTGAGAATGAATAATAAATGCTTGAATTACAAGTTTATTACGGATATGGATCATACGTTTATTACAGAAGTTTGTGGTAAA
The DNA here is from genome assembly GCA_037832545.1 of Rhabdalestes septentrionalis. Taxonomy (NCBI): domain Eukaryota; kingdom Metazoa; phylum Chordata; class Actinopteri; order Characiformes; family Alestidae; genus Rhabdalestes; species Rhabdalestes septentrionalis. Next base: position 11,224 of record JBBMFX010574381.1, on the reverse strand, counting down.
TACCAGTTTATCCCAGCAGACTATTCTTCAGTCACTGAAGCTGCGATAAGACTTCAGTTTCAAATCCATGACTTCTAAGCAGAGGCGTTCTGTCAAAAGCTCTAAGTCTGACCTTTCAATCAGCTTGTTTGTTTTTTAGGCAGAAGATTCTTCCACGTTTTCTGGATGGAAAGTTATTGATGTCTAAACATTCCCATTTTACTGAATGAACGAATGTCCTTGTCATGTTTGTTGAGTGTAAAAAATGAATTATGAAATGTAGTTTATATAGCAGATCAGCTAAACGTTACAAAGACCTGAGAAGCTTTTATTTTGTTCGTGAGCCTGCACTCCAAAAAAGTGAACAAGGAAGGTTGTGCACTTTACTTACTATATTTATATTCAGTTTACCTACAATAATTGTGTTTGTTGACTTGAAATGGGTTTTTTTCTATTAAGGTCCACGTAATTTTGTCTCAACTTTGTTTTCAAGTTTCATAATTACATTTTGTGGCACCTGTTGACAAGTAGAAATGAATTAAAGTCAAGGTTTCATTTTTGGAGTGTGTGTTTTGTTTCCCTCCCCTGTTTGTAGACGAACGGTTCCTTACGGCATGTCCAGCTATCGCGGCTCTCGGAGGGTCCGGCGTTCCCGCGCCGCTGCGGTGACGGAGCGCCAGCGCTGCATCTGCACCGACTGCAAGGACACACAGTGTCATAACTTATGTGGAACGAGACGTTTTCATCGGTGGAACAGTTGCGCTGGTAATTTGACTGATTTATTGAATTGGACTGATTTATCATCGTATTACCATGAGGTTTGTGGTGTTTAGAATATTGTGAATAAAAATGAAAAATGTTCTGGTTGACTCAGGTCGAAGACAGAGTCTCCGATGGACTATTTAGAGGATGAAGCTTCTCGTCTTTCACCACTTTGAGCTCCCCTTCCCTCTGAGATGGGACAGCAGGGTGGACTGGCCTGCTGGGCTCCTCTGGTCGGCCCCACAGCCGTGTGTGAGGTCAGCTCTCTGCAGGGAACGTCCTGAAGGGAAAGTCTGGAACAATGTCCACTCTCAAGTTAGGACCTGAACCTTGAATTTGACTCCTGGAAGATCGATGCATCGTTGTTATTTCAAGTGGGCCGAATTATGTTGGAAAGGAAGTCTCCCCCAAAATCTACATATGTTTGTTTCATTGTCCTGAGCTCCAACCCTCATTTCAGTGGAAATCTCCAGTTGGAATGCTCTATTAATCCCTTCTCCACCTGTCAACATTTTTATGGCCGAAAAACATTACCTGAAATGAACAGGATAAATCATATAAAGGCTGAGACTGCAGACTTCAGGACTCTTATGAGGACGGCAAACAAATGTCGACTATAATTCCACTTGATTCCGCCACATAGGAAAGTATCCCTGCTCAAAAGTGGACTCCACTATGTTTATCCAGCTCACCCAGTGCTGTTGGACTAAAGGTTGAGTTGGAACCCTTGGAATACTTGTAATCTTTGTATAGCTTTTGTATCCATCAATATTATATTTTACACATTTCATAATATGTCAATAATAGTATTGCTTCCGCCTTATCATCAGCCTTATCAACAACATTCAACTACTGAGGAATAATTGAACTTAGAATCGGTTTCGTATTTATTTCGTACTTAAATTTTAATATCTTTTATTTCGTTTTTAACTTCGAGATAAGCTTTAAAGATACATCAGCATTCATATTAATGTTTTTAGAAAATATACTATATGGACAAAAGTATTGGGACACACCTGTTTTTCAGGGTTTGGGCCCTTCATCTAACCCTTACCAAGGTTGATGGTCATATGAATAATATGAGTAAAGGTTTTGGGACATGTTTTTTAAGGTTTGGCATCCTTACTTCCAGTGAAGGACAATATTATGCTCCATCAGGCCGAGACATGCTCCAGCAGGACTGTGTTCCAGTACACAGAGCAGCTCAATAAAGACGTGCTGGAGGAGTTCAGTGTGGAAGAACTTGACCAAAGCACTCTTTACACCTATCGCTATTTCTAGCCATTAAAGGAACATAGGCAGGCCAGGGGAACTCCTATTAATGTTCAAATATATAAAGTGTCATAGAATTAAACTTTCATTTCATGGGACATTTAACACACCCATTTTCTGAAAAATTCTGCCTCTTTTCGCATGCGACTGGCGAATAGCTTGGCAAATTCTGTGCTCGGGTTGGATAAATGTGTACAAAACCAAGTGGAGAACCAATCTTGATCCAAACCCCATCATTTTATTATATCACACAAATCACACACTGTAATTTAGCCACAGTCGGGCAGGCCGCTAGTTAAACAGGCCTGCTATACAGAATGAATGGACACAGATGGAAGCTGTTATAATTGTAAAGGGGGACCAACTCTATATTAAAGTCTGAATCCTATGTCATTAAAGTTTGTGTAATGGTCAGGTGCCCAACTTTTGTCCATATAGTGAAAGTGTTTATTTATAAGTAAACACTTAAAAGTATTTGTTATTGATGATCCCATAGCATCAGCCCATGTAACGCTTCCAAGCACATGTAAGGTGAAGAACATTGCACATTACTGGACAATTATGTGTTTCAATACAAATGAGACGACACAACAACTGTATTGTGAGAAGACATCCAACACTGTTTGCCCTTCAGTGGAGAGTATTGATAAACTTCACTGGATATGAAAGTGTTCTCGGAAATTGTCCAGTGACAGACTATAGCCTCAGACAGGGTCAGCAACTAGACTGATTTTCTGCATAATTAAAAAGTTAAGGTATAAAAAAGGACTTCAGAGTGGTATGATGGGAAATATCCAGTGTCTGGTTCATAGTGGAGATGATAGGAACCAGAAGACTGAAGTATTTGATGCCTCTAAATGCTTCTTTGCGGAAACTCTCATGAAATTATTAAAAATATACTGTCTACTGCGTGAGTCATTGTATGATAGTTTGTTCCATTTTACTTGTACTGAGCAATGGAATGTTGCATGTTAATAATAAGGCGTTTGTTTAAGATTAGAAATCTTTATTAGTCCCACACAAATTTGGGCAAATGTCTTTGTTTAGCGTATAAAGAACAAGTTATGAAACTTAAGAACATTAACGTGGGATATTGGTTTATGAATGCCTAATCAGACGGGTTATTAGGATCACACAGTTTCACAATTCCGTGCCGCTTCATCCAGAAGCCGGGATAGAGCGGCCGCCTGAAGGTGGTGTGGACTGTGTGTAAGTGGATCATCGTGTCAGAGACACGGAAAAAGGACAGAGTTCCTGCACGATAATCCAGATATACGCCTAATGGGGAGGACGATGGTTCCGAGATTTTGGTCTCCAAGTTGTTGTGCCAGAAGGAGAAAACGGAGGAGCACACCAGACTCCAGGACTGAGCGTTGCCACCGAGTGCACACCCCTCACCATCTCCTTTCCTGCTGATCTCTTTGTAGGAGACAGACATGGACACCCCCCACCCCGCATTGTCCCACTCCACCTCCCAGTAACAGCGTCCGCTCAGGGCCTCCTTACACAGCACCTGAGGCCAGCGGTCAAACCTCTCCAGGTGATGGGGGTATCCCTGCGCTCCTCCTCGCCATTTTACCACCTTGTTGTCATCGGACAGGCGCAGTTTATGGTGTACAGTGTTGGGGTCCATAGTCAGGGGGCAGAAATCTAAAACAAGGGGAAAGAACATCGTTAAGGATTGTACTCACTGGTTTTGCACAGTTTATTGGGTACACTGATCTTAGAAAGTAGTCGCCGCCTGACGATGTTCCATTAAAGCGTAACGTCTCACTGATGTATTCGGAAACACTCTGATGGACTGTCACTGCTGACGTAACACTGCCGGTTAATGGAGATCGTCTAAATTACACTAAACTTGGGCTGCTTCTGAAAAACTGATGCACTAACTGACAGTGTCGCGCCAGACACGGAACAAACAACCAAGAAACACACCTCCAAGACACACACTCGCTGTTTAACACTGTAAAACAAATCAGTACATTTTGCACTAATTAACAGAACATGCTTCAAAGTAATACTGGCAAATAACTGGGACAAGCTGTTGTAATGAACATTTGAACTGTTAACGTCCTGCTAAACGGGTTCAAGTCAAACGAGTGACACCGGAACTGACGCAAACTGTGTCTGAAGGAAAGTCAGGCGGCGCAACCGAATAATTCACAACACAAAGTAATGGGCTGTAGAATTTTAGAGTGGAACATCAGCACAAAAGCTAAAAACCTCCATCGTCAACAGCTAAAACTGCTAGAAAAATAACGGTTAGAACTCAGCCGAAGTGTTAAATCACTGTTTGTAAAATGTCTCTATGGAGGGTTAAAAGAGTCAATATTCATTATATAAATACATAAATAAATGAATATTTAAATGTGTCTTTAACCCTCTGGCCCTCCTGTGGGACATTTTTGTCCACTTCACTCTCTATTTTTGATCATTTTAATTGTGTTAATGCAAATGGAATGAAACTTCCCAATATATATAATATATATTCCCAATTTTAATATATCAGTGATATACTCCATTCATCCAATTGTAACACTTGACACACTTGTGGACACTTTTGGCCAATTGAAAACCATGAAAACTAAATGTATGAAATCCTAGTTATTTACACTGTTAAATCACACAATTTAGGTTAAAAACTGAACACTTGAGAAATGTAGTTTTAGTGTTTTCTTCCAGGGAGTATGATGCTCACTGCACTCCAGTGAAACAAATGAATGACACAATTTTTACATAGGTGTGACCTTACGAAAGTCAGATAATGGTTTTGTGTTTGTGCATGAAAATAAAATTCAGTGTTGTTGTTAATTAGTGACATATTTCAGATTTGCTCCATTTTTGGCCCAGCAGCTCTGAGATCAGAGAAATGTTCATTTTTGAGGTTCTTTACTAACAAGTGCATTGTACAAACAAACTGGTATTTGAAGGATAAAAAAAAAACTATGAAATAGATATTCATGACAAGAAGTGAGGTTAGTTACAAATGTTATGTAGTAAAGATAGCTAAAATAATATAACAATAACAAAATTATACATAAATATATGTCCATTATATCAAATATTCTATAAAATTGCTTGCCTGGCCAAATATTGATGAATGACATCATCTGGAGGAAAGCAATAAAACTACATTTCTGAAGTGTTGAGTTTAGAATGAAAGCATTTTAATCTAAGTTGTGTGATTTCACACTGTAAATAATACATTTAAAAATGTAGTTTTCATGTGTTTCAATTGGCCAAAAATGTCCACGAACGAAAAATAATTAATTAAATGTGTCATTAAATATAAAAATAAAAATTAAACAAATGTGACTTTAATTATATACACATAGAAATAAAACGTTAATTAATTAAAAGTGCAATAAAAACATTTTCGGGATGTATTTCATTTTGGCAACCTACCAATCAGATGTTGCTCGGTTGACGACCCGCATTGACCTGCAGTTAAAATTAATTCATGATTCTCTGTAGGATTGCTGCACATCATGAATTAATTTTATCTGTCAGTCTGGCCCGTCAAAATCTGTGGGCGGAGCAAACGCTGCTCTACTCCAGACAACCAATCGTCTTGAGTAGATCCGCGTTTGTTCCGCCCACTGTTTGGGTAGGTTGGTTACTGCGGGTCGTCAACCGAACATAACATTTGATTGGTTACCCTGTACAGCTAGTCAAAACAAACACGTTCTAGAATAATGGATCAATACATGGCCGTAAACATACTTCGAGACAATAACAAAAATAACTTGATTTTATATAACTTCTAAAAGCAAAAATTGGGCCAGAAATAATCACCTATGGTACTATATAATGAGCAGTCAATGTAAGTGTGTCATGCTGAGTTTAGAATGAAATAAAAATATTTTGGGACCATATTTTGCACCTGAAATTCGCAGTTTTTCACAATTCACGTATGCTCTTGGAACTTAAAACCCACAAACTTCTGGGGATGACAATATTGTACAGTGTTGTTCGGTGGAGTAAACTGAGAGTGCGTTGCTGGGCTCAACCATAGAGCAGCTGTCTTCTTTTTAATAAACCACCTATGCAGTGCTTTTGGGGTGACCAACCAGAAAATAAAAGACGAATGGAACTATTAATTAAGAGTGTGTTCAACCGGTTCGAACCGTGCTGCAGAATGCGTTGAGAAGTGAACCGAGTGAGCCGCAGCGCGGCGCTGTCTGGCCGATGAGGCACTGAGGGACACACCTCGTACTCAAACGGACTGTATCACAAGTACTAAATCAGTTTGGGCCAGAAAATTTCTACTTTTTCCTCATACTGGGAAAAAGATCTTTGCCTGGCCCAAAGTGATTTAGATCTCCAAAATGGAAACCTGGCTTCTCATACACATCAGTGAGAGTTACTGCATCATGATTCCATTTGTGATAGTACAAGGTGTAAATCAGTTTGGAACAGAAGAATTCCACATTTTCTTCATAGTGTGATGTCTGCTCCATAGTGGGAATTTGATATTTGCCTGGCCCAAAATGGTTTAAACCTTCAAAATGATCTGGGATTCCTGGCTTATAATTCGAATGAATCTGCACGATGCAAAGGAAAACTCGCTGTGTGCTGGGAATTATGCATTTCATAAATGTGTCCAATCTTAAGAAAGATTTTAAAAGATAAAAGAAACACAAATCACCACAGGAATTGTTAAAACATTTTATTAAAAAGACGTGAGGAGTGTGTGCCATACCTGTCAAGTTTTGGATGTGAAAATAAGGGAAAATTTCCGGCGCCCGCCGCAAGCAGTCCCCCCACAGGTGACAAGAAAGCTAATCACCACTTATAAACTACAATTGGCTTTATGCAGAGCTGCACTACTTCCTGAACTTCGGGCAGCTCCTCTGTTTCATGTCTGCCATTATTGGACAAACAGATGAACCAAGGTGATCAGGTGATCAGTTTGTCTAATAATGGCAGACAAGAAACAGAGGAGCCGGCTGAAGTTCAGGAAGAGTGCAGCTCTGCATAAAGCCAATGATAGGTCTACCTTTGTTGTCATTGACATGCAGTGAACATTCATAGCCTAAATGAAAACACAAACGGGTATTTATGAAGAGGCAAATCTTTGTTACAAATCTTACAAAACGCGTGACTGTCCCCACCCTGCTCTTCTTCAGATAAACAAATTCGTTGTCCCATTGATCGCGATATTTACACGAGGGTTTTTGGGGTTTTTTTTGGCAGGAATGCCTTCCTTCTCTGTCCTGGCATCCATCATCTGTTTTTTGTTCTTTTTTCCCCGGACCTCACGCACTAACCTCACGACAACTGCCACCTACATACCTTATCGTTATCGTGAGGCTATTGACAGAGCTCAGATTTTTTGGGGGGGACGTTTTTTTTAAATAACGCAGGTAAAAATACGGGAGATTTATGGGAAAATATTATTACGGGAGGACGGCGGGAAAGAAGAGTAAATTACGGGACTTTCCCGGCCAAAATGGGATACTTGACAGGTATGGTGTATGCTGAACAGCTTTCACCCCCGTGAACACTCCTCAAAATGGCGCGGCGAATAGGGAGCTAAATTTCAGCCCCGGATTAACACGCTGCCGAATAAGGAAACAAACGAATACAAAGCTGCTAAAGTAGCCAACCCCAGGGTCCTAGAAGCACCAAAGTACTGTCTCAAAGTTTGCAAACACTCACGTTTTTCTGAAAGGGACGAAATTATTCCGAAAGCCTCAATAAATATCTCCCCTTATTGCGCCATATTGGAAAAGACACAGCTTCAGACCAAAACAGTCGTCTGAACAAGATCACGGCAGATCAGCCCACTGACTTGGATGGACCAGACTGAAAGTAAAAATTTATTAATGATGGAATACATCGTGGAATTAATAAAAAATGCACATTTAATTACCGTTGTTTTTATTATTAAATTATTAATAGCACATTTAAGTAATTATGCTTTTGTTCTCCATTTAAAATTATTCATGACATTTAATTATATTTTTGTTTCCAATTTCAAATAATTAAAGCCACATTTAATTATTTATGTTTTCATAATTAATTTTAAATATTTTATGACACTTTTTAGTAAATATTTATCAGTATATTTCCCATTTTAAACAATTAATGACACATTTAATTATTGACTATATATTTATGTAACTAATATTGGCATTCTAAACCTCCATATGCCTCATGATCGATGCAGAGTGTAGTTATAAGTTATAACCCTGTATTTGACACATAAAGACCAGTGGGAAATGTCTCCTGTGCTCCCATCAAGAATGAACAACTCTAATTTCTACTGGAGAAGATATATAACATCTCCTATTAACTGTACCAAACAAGGGGATTATGAATAACAAACAATTTCCTTCAGGATAAATAAAGTTTTCTGATTCTGATTCATTAATTATGTAACAGGAAAATCAAGAAACATTTCGGACCAAAAATTCATTTCCATAAGGATCTTTGGTGATGGCAAGCTATGGCTTCAAAGGTATATAGTGTAGACCAGGGGTCACCAATGTGGTGCCCGCGGGCACCAGGGTGCCCCCAGGGACCATATGAGTAGCCCGCGGACAACTCACCAGTGAGCAACGACTAACATGTAATATTATCCTGCTGTTATTCTTCTTTAATCACATTTGCATTTATATCTATTTGAAAATGACACTATCTAAAGAAAACATTTAAAACATGTTTATTATACATGTACTAGTATGTGAAACTGGGAGCCCTTCATATGGCTCAGTACCCGTGAAGTAGCTCTCAGCTACAGAATGGTTGGTGACTCCTGGTGTAGACCATTTAGGGCAGGGGTGTCCAACCTCATCCACAAAGTTACAGTGTGGCTGCATGTTCTCATTCCAACTAATCAGGAACTGATCTGAAGGGTGGGACCAAGTGGAATCAGAAGAGTTCCTGATTGGCTGGAACAAAAACACCCCTGATCTAAGGGGCTTGAACATTCAGAAACGTCAGATTTGGAGTAAACGTTAAAATTGTTGGTATATAAAAATGAGCTGCATCGATTTTTGACTATTTGTGTGTGTGTGTGTGTGTGTGTGTGTATGTGTGTAGTGAACATACACTGCAGGAAATCATCTCTGGTTGTCGGATTTGAGGGTAAAATCGGCAGGACCACTACAGCTGTGGAGCAACAGACACAAAACAGATGTACAAGCATAATTATGAAGTGTAAAATTATTTTGACTTCATTTATTTTTAATAATCATAAAATTTTAGGCTAAACCCGCTACTGTTTACTGTAAAGGACTCTTACAAATATATGATACTATATGACTCGAGCAGTATATGTCATGTGTGTGTACATACGTGGTACAAGAACTGGACTTTTTTGCTTTTTTGAGGGTAAAATCTGCCCAGCTTCTGCTCCTGTGGAAGAAATGATAGAAATGATCAAGGAGGGAGAGTCAAGCTCTCTGCTTAGAAAAAAGAAGTGAGTAGCAACTTCTAAAAGTCTGTTTCCACATCATATTTTATTGCATGCCATTTAGCTGCACAATGGCAAGGTCACAACAACTTGCCTAAAATCCCTTTGATTAAAAATCCCTTGTTTTTCCGTGATGTACTGATAGCTTACCTGGACTCAGCGACTCATTGGAGGTGTGGGGCTTCTCCTCTGGAGGGCAGGAGACCTCGGCCGGCTGCACTGAAAGATCCATGCTTCATTCTTTGGAGAAAACATCAAAAACGCTGGTAAGGGGTAGACTGCGGTAGAACACTTCAAGGCCATTAAATATGAGGGTGTAGTGCTACTGGGGATATCAAATATTTTTGGAATCGAGTATTATGTTGATTTTTTCATCAATTATGTGTGTAATCAGATAATCATACTTTTGTGCTTTTAAACAACTTTATAAATAGTGTTGTGCAGCATAAAATGCCTCTTAAAACGATCCAACTTAAACGGTTCAGTTCAGTTTCTGGCTGTATCCAGCTGAGGGGTGGGTGGAGGACAATGCAAAGCTGCAGCACCTGAACCGAACTCGTGCTCACGTTTTTTTTGTATTGGATTTTGACATCAATGTTTCAAAAGCTTGTGGCTTAAAATGGATTAAAGTTAGTGACTTACTGTAAATCAGAAAAAAATGTAACGAGCATTTATGATTGCTAACTGATATTAACACTAGATTGTTAGAACGTGCATCATCTGTGATTATTTGTAGGCTGTGTTTTGAGTCGATAGTGACGAGGCATGACAAGTAGCAAGAGGGCAAATGCACCGAGATCTTTTTTTGTTTATTTGTTTTTCTTATTTTATGTACCAAATTCGCCATCTCTCACTCCCTTCCGCGCGCGGTGCACCGGCACGCACACGTGCACGTACACAAACACACACACACACACACACACACAGACACACACACACACAGACACAAACACACATTGGTCCCCACACCAGCAAACTGGTGCTTAGATCAGGCCCAAAAAATGACACCTGCCCCAGCCCGAGCACCTTGTGTCTGAGCCCAGCCCGGCCCAAAACATAAACTTTCGTTTTCGGCCGGAGCCCGAATTTAACTGGACAATTTTTAAATACGTGGGCCGTTATAATGCTTGATCACGGACGGCCTGGTTCGGGCAGAGAATGTAAACTCTAGAGCAAACTAATCGCGCCATCTTACATTTTTAAAAGCGCGTCAGTTACACCAGTCTTGGGAGAAATACGATAGCAGAGACATTTTACATAAATGTATATGGTGACATAATTTAAACCATTTTTTTGTCAACGAATTATTCGAGTTGCTCGAATAATTGTTTCAGCCCTAAATGCTACACATACACGAGTACACAAATATGTCTCCTCTGTGTACTGGTGTATGTGGCTGGGCTTGAGTCTCTTGTATGTGTTTACTCACATATTTGGCGACTCTGGTTCTGATAAAAGCACCAACAATTACTTGAAAAATAGTTATTAGGCTACTTACAAAGTGAATTGTCTTCAAATTGTCCATAAAATGTTCTCTGCGTTTTTTTTATGGTGGTTGATGGGGCGGGTTCTCGCACCCCCCTACACAATGAGCCAATCACGCCATTGCTATTCATGTGTTCAATTTACTATTTTATATCTGAACCTCTGAGTGGCCTGGCTGCAGTATTCAATTTTATTTTTATTCTATTAAAAATAATAAAACAAGTCATGTATGACTGTAAGACTGTCTCTGTAACTAATGACTGTAAGACTGTCCCTGTAACTAATGACTGTAAGACTGTCCCTGTA
>JBBMFX010574354.1:0-14535 GCA_037832545.1 Rhabdalestes septentrionalis | reverse complement strand
ACATAAAACAATAACAACTGACAACAATAAGGTAAGGTAAGAACAAAACATGGTCAACACATCAGACTGGGTCGAACACCAAAGAATAAAAGTGCGTTTTCAGACGCCGTTTAAAAACCCCAAGTGAAGGTGCCTGTCTAACATGCAAAGGCAGGTCATTCCACAGTTTTGGAGCCACCACAGCGAAGGCCCTATCACCTCTCCGTCTTCAATGTGTTTTTGGGACAGATCTCCTGACCTTAAGGAACGTGTCGGCGCATATGGATGTAATAATTCTGCAAGATAATGCGGGGCACAGCCATGTAGCGACTTAAAAACAAACAAAAGAGTCTTAAAATGAATTCGACACTGAACATGAAGCCAATGCAAGGAAGCTAAAATTGGTGTGATGTGCTCATACTTGTGGATACCACTTAAAAAACATGCAGTGGCATTCTGCATACATATCAATCTTGAAGTAACAAAAACAGTCTGTTTAATTGATAAAGTGATAAAGAGAGCCGGGAAGATGAATTATGGTTGATTTTTGGTATAAACATGTCTAAAATACACAAGAATAAAATACAAAAGAAATGTTGGTCCCCTTAAATGTTGGGCTTTTGGTCATTTGAGCCACTGTAAACTGTCTAATTCCTTCAAGACCTGTTCCGCAGTGAATTGCTGCTACCCTGCTCGGGTACGTGTGGTGCGTGCGGGGTCCATGTTGCCGATGGCATGCTGTAGTATTGAATTCCCTTAATCATCCTGCACTGCTCCAGACGGCCCTACCGTCCTGGCAGCCTGCTCCTAATGCACAGTCTGGTCAGCAGTTGTAACGGGACATTTGAAATGCTTAGAATACAGAAATCTCTTTGTGCTCATTAAGATATTAACATCTGGACAGGTGCCGTTCACCATAATCCTTCTGGTATCACTCTTGGATAATGGCCTGCACATTGCTATGAAGGCTTCCTGTACTCTTTTCAGGACGACATCCGTGTGCTGGCTGAGTGTGCTGGCTTGAGATTCAGATCTTTAGAAGGCCTGGTGGAAGTGGGAACAGTTTCTTAATTAATTTATTGCCATGTTAGTGCTCCTGAAGGGAGAGAGGGTTTCCAGGGTCATGCTTGTTGTTTTATTGATCACACTTTCCCTTCTCAGCAGCTTTAGTTTTGATTAGACAGCAGTTGGAATGTTTTAAATTATTTGCTTGATTTTTGCTTTTTTCGCTTGTTTTTTGTGGAAAGTTATTAGATGTTTTTTTATTAATTGTAAGTGAACTGATTATTCGCAGTAAATATATAATGTTGTAGTTCATGTGCATTATATAATTGTATATAATTCTACAATATGTCATTTTATTCTGTTGAACAAGTTTCTGTTATATTAGGCATTTTTACCTGTTCAAACCCACAGTTTTCCCCTCCGAGTCAGACGAGCATGAGAACAATGCAGCGAATCTGTCATCTACTTGTCAGTTTGGTCCAGCTGTTGTCCCCTCGTCTGTGTATTTTTCCTTTAGGTTATTGACAGGAAACCGCGTGGTGTCTCTTGGACGTGAAGCGCTGTGCTGGGCTTGTGTTTTTAGGGTCCAGTGGGAGGGTCATTTTATACGCAGGGTCTTCCTTCTCTTCTCATTACCGTGCTCTTCGGCTCCACAGGGCCCAGCCAACATTCGGAGCACGCTCGGGCCAGCATGAGCACGGGCTGGATAAAAGTAGTGGAGTCATGCCACCCACGCCGGGAGCCTGCCCCCTCCTCTTGTCATGTCAGTTTCCAAGTAGAGTGAGAGCGCGTTTGTACGTGGAGAATCTTGTTGCCTGTCTTCCAGGGACCTGTTGTTTATCCCAGAAAAAATGTTCTCTCTCTCTGTGTTCCCTGCTACATGACTGGGGGCCCAGGTCCATAAAGGAATACTCCAATCAAACATTCTCCTCACTGTAAATGTGGTCACTCAGTCCAGAAACTTGCCAATTCGGCCAAAAGTATTGGGACGCCTATTTCTGAGTATTTGGGCTGGGGCCCCTTACTTCCACGAAAGATTAATCTTAATGTTTCAGCATACCAAAACAACATTTTGGACAACATCATGCTTCCAACTTTGTGGACCCAGTTTGGGAAGAACCTTTTCTATTCCGACATGACTGTGTCCCAGTGCACAAAGCAGCTCCATAAAGACGTGGCTGGAGGAGTTCTGTGTGGAAGACCTCAACCCCATCCAGCACCTTTGGGATGAACAGGAATGGAGAATATGATCCAGACCTTCTAATCCAACATCAATGTCTCACCTCATAAATGCTCTACAAGTCAGACCTGCATAAAATGCATTCATATTTTTAGTCATTTATATTTCAAGCCAGGATCTTCAGTTTGATGGAGCCTTTTTTATATTTTCACAGTCATTTTTTCATTTTTTTATTTTATCTTACTGTTCTTTTCTGTCTGAATTTTGCAGAGTTCATTTTTTAGCATGCATTTCTTGTCTACTTCTTCATTGACATCTCACAAGAATTTTAAGCTTAAAATTTGGAAAATACCACCTACTTCCAAGAAATGGTAGGTTTCTCCACCGCATAACTGCTTTAGAGTTGACTATTATACCCCATCGCCATGTTTCCATTCATCTTGATTACAACTGTTTTAATTCTTTTAGGGGAGGGGGTGTATTTATTTAGTTTTTCACTTGTCATCCATAGTGAGGGCGAAACATCTGCTCTCGACTGGCATGTGCTAACATAAATATCTACTTTTCTTTCTGGCCTGGCCTCCACTTGGATCACGGACATCGGAGCAATTATTTCCATCCGGAACGTGTTCGGAGTGGCCTCCAAGCCGCCTCCCATTACACAGCCACAGCATGATGTGATAACAAGCAGCTGAACGCCAGGGCTCTCTGCGGCTCCGGAGAAGAGAGCATGACTTGCTGCCTGCACTATGTTTGAACCAGCTGCGATTTTTATGGTGTCACCATCATGTGGATTTCCACTCATGGTCGTGATGATCTCGGGTCTGATGGCGTTCGTTTTTGGTGGTCATGCTGAACTTTGGGCTTTGTAGAACTGTTCATTTTATTACAGAGAAACTGGACATCTCTACAAAGCCAGGCTCTAACAATTAGACATCTAATAGAAAGTCAACGCAAAGTCCAATCAGGAAGGTGCAGAGCATTTCCGGAGTTACAGCAGAATTGCTTCTAATAGTCAGTTTTCTTTCTTTCTTTGTTGGCTCTGAGTGCCAGCTGATTCAGGTTACAGATTCGTTTTTAGAGGTCATCCAACATTTATCTGGCCTTACAACAAATGTATGACCATTTACATGAAAGAAAAACCTTTGGAAATCTCAGCCCAAGTAGTTGAAACCAAGAGGAAACAACTACTAAAAACTGACTGGTCTGTTCAGCACAACACACTGATGCTCAATTGGATTGAGATCTGAGGAATTTGGAAGCAATGCCTTAAAATCTTTTTGACGTTCCTCAAACCATTCTTGATCCATTTTTGCAGAGTGTCAGGGCACATTATCCTGCTGAAAGAGGTCACTGCCTGTAGAGAAGGCATGGACTTGATCTACAACAATATTTGAGTGGGTGGGACATGTCAAAGTAACATTAAGATGAATGCAGGTTCCAACATTTACCAGCAGAACACTTCCCAGAGCATCACACAGTCCCTACTGACTTGCCTTCTTCTCCTAGTGCATCCTTTCGCCAACGTTTCTTACATACCACACCCACTTGACAGGTTCACATTGTTATGAAAACTGTTGGAATTCTTGTTCAGTTTGTGTTCTTGTATGTACCAGGGATGCCAGCCAGTATTCATCAGTTACGGATAGAAAAGGTCAATGCCTTCAAACAATTCGACCGATTTCACAATTAGTCTCACTTTATTCTAAGCGTTACTTTCAATTGAGTTTTTCCCACTCAAAATATCCTTGAAGCTGAATTTAATTAGCTGTACTTTCAGTTTCCTGTGATGGACAAAGGCATGATCCTTTTTATAAGCTGGACATGCTAGTCTCACTTGTTCTGCAAAGTGAAAAATAGAAAATATGCAAAGCAGGCATGTGCACCATCTGTGGGTAATTGTTGAATAGATTAGAAAATCTAAAGAATTCCAAAGAATTCCTATCATTTCGGAAGTTACATCTTTTTTAATGATCCTGAATGTGTACCTGTTCCATTTATGCTCATGCTGCTCTTCATTATCCTCAGAGAACCTGTGCAATTTGGATGCCCTGATACAACATAAATAAAACCTTTTCCACAGAGAGAGTAGGTCTGTTTTATTCAGGACATTGTTTCCATAAACTACATTTTCTTGTATTTTTTAATTATCCAAAAACAGTGAGGAAAGTGCCCCCTTTTTTCATGCTTGTCATCAGAACTTTTCTCTAATCTGTCTATTTTGTTGTCTTTTACTTCCTTTACCATCCCTCTTCTAGAACCAGTCAGGTGTGACGTAATCTTCCACCACTGACTAAAATTTGTCAATTTATTGTGCACCTTCTTCTCCAAACATGGAATTCTTGTTTGTAACATGTTCGCTCTTGACCAATTTTGATGGGCTTTCAAGATTGCTGAGAGTAGAATGGGGTTTGTTATCAAAGCTCTGTTTTCGCAACCCTAACAAAAAAATAAGCTAAAATCAAAAACAACTTTGTGGTCGGAGCCAGGTCTGATAGATATCTGCGAGGCAGGGAGGCTTGGAAAAGTTGTGTGAGTGTGTGTGTGTCTGTAAGTTTGTATGTGCTCTTAGATGGTGGTCCTTTTGTGAACGATGACAAGTATAGTGTGTTGTAGTGCATACTGAGGAAATTTATTTAGAACAGCCCAGGTTAGAAGACTTCAACAACATGTCCAGCTATTTCAGAGCACAATTCAGGACCACCAAATGTGTTTACATATGGAATACAACATTATTAAGAAATTCTGGAATAAAACTACGAACCAACATGTAATATTTGTGTTTATCAGTGGCAGTAAGTAAAGACTGAGGATACAATAAATGTAAATTTACCGGTAGGTGGCATGTAAGATACATATTTAACATTACACAGAAGACGGTCAGCTACAACTTTAACTCTTCTGTCCTACCAATCCTGGACCCAACAATCAAAGTTCTAAACAAAAACCTGCTCCCAAAACTCTCACTGACTTCAAAGAAAGATTATTTCACACGAGCATATACCCACACACACCTC
Source organism: Rhabdalestes septentrionalis (assembly GCA_037832545.1). Taxonomy (NCBI): domain Eukaryota; kingdom Metazoa; phylum Chordata; class Actinopteri; order Characiformes; family Alestidae; genus Rhabdalestes; species Rhabdalestes septentrionalis. The sequence continues at coordinate 9,354 of JBBMFX010574354.1, read as the reverse complement.
AGCTGCCTTGAGCATTTCTCTCATGCATATCTAAATTGGCAGGAGATTTTTGTGAAATATCAGATAGAAGATAATCCGCTTGTATATCGAACAAAAAATCCATCCACCCATCCACTAACTGAGAGGGCTCTGGACTCAAAGGGCAAAAGGCAGAGACATCCTGAACATGTCACAAGTCCTTTTGGCAGGAACACAGACAATCACATTCGCACTTATTGGCAATTTAGCATCTGTTAATATTTTAGTTTGCTTTTCCTCGCTGTTCACAAACACTAGAAAATTTGGGACTTTTAGACACAAGAACAACAGCACCACTAACAGATCATAAGAAGCCTTGGATGAAATTGGGCTGTTTTACATCTACCCCAAGCTGGAGATACACATAGCTTAATCATTCGGTTATGCAGTTATTCAGTTATTTCATTTAATTCACTTCAATCAGCTTGAAAAGAGCAAAATAGCGTAGTGCAGTGTTAAGTGCAAAAATGATTTCATTTGTTTTATAATGATGGCAATTTTATTAGCAGCTTTAAGAATGCACAGTTCATAATGCTAGTGCCAAAAATATTATAACCAGCCATCACTTAGGCCCATATGTATTTCCAACATTAACACTAAGGGTCTTCGCCTGAAGTCGGTCATATTTTTACTGTCCTGCATATTCGCTCATTCAGCAGGAAGTCAGGTGGCCAGTGCTGCCTTAAAAGCTCTTCGCTCCATTGCTGAGCTGAAAAGTAGCAGGTGTTTGATGTCAACACCAGCACGGAGGGGCTTTCAGTGCTTGTGTTCCAAAATAGGCAGAAAACGGCGAGCTCTGATGAAAGAATTCATTTTAAATGTCATTCTAACATTACAATCAATGTCTGAATATACCTGCAGCTGTTCCCAATCTTTCTCCCTCCGACCCTTCCAACCTCCCCAATTTTAACCTTATGATTTTTGCTGTTGCTCAGTCGATTATTGCTGGATGTCTTTCAGTGCTGGGGCTGTGCGTGATCGGGTCAGGTGCAACGAGGAGGTCATGGATTCCAAGAGCGTGAGTGTGGGGGTTTTTTTTCACTTTTTTTTTCAGCATAAGCTCAGGGCCTGGACGCGAGGGGTCGGGACGCACTCCCTCGGTCTCAAGCATACGCACATACTCACATAAACATACAATAACACACAGTAACACACACAAACAGGCACATGCAAACAAACCCAGACACTGCTGGAGCACATTCCCCAGGAAGTTTACACTTTTTCTTCTTCCTCTTGGTTTCCTCTCCCTGCTGATTTCAGCTGATTGCTGTCGGAATGGGACGGACGATAAGGAGCAGAAGCAAAAGCAGAGCCCACCAACACGGGCTGCACTGGGACACATTACCACCATTGTCTCGGACATGGCATACCAGTTAAATCCATATTTTTACAAGCCTGTTGTCTCCTTGATTGGGTTAATTCCCTGAAACGAGTCACATTCCAGATTTATTAAGAAATTACAGAAATACTATTTTTAGAAGTAGTAATAGTAGTAGTAGTAGTATCATTTTTATTATAGTAGATGTACTTTTTAAATGCTCAAGTTTAAACACACGAAATACAGGTTTAGCTGTTTTTAAGCCAAATTTTCTTTTGTCTGCATATTTTTGTCCACTTGTGTAGTGAAGATGTTTATTTGTAGGCTTTTTGGTCCATAAAGCTTCATTACCCCTCTAGCTCCAGTGCATTTTTTTGCCCATTATGGAAAATGGGATAAATCTATTTGCTTCACCGTCAATTTGTCATGCTAGTTTAAAAGATGTGTCCTAAAATGATGTTTTGAGAGGCCTGGTGTCTTGCCTTATCTGACCCCTGATCTCAAATCCCTGTGTGAAGTCGAATTAGACCAGATTTATGGCTGTCATTAACACTTTGGTGCTGCGAGAGGGCTTCGATATCATCTTCACCTGTTCTGAGCAGGGCCACAGATCTGTTAACACCAGCTCGCTGCATGAATGTGGTTGATTCGGCTGTGAGAAGAGTGGGCCTACAGATGGCAGACCACAATGCTGTAAGGGTTCGCTTGATGTTTTTAGCAATAATTAGGGCTTGTGACACAAAAGCGATGTGAACACACACTGATTACAGATAAGAACCAATATGCTGATAAGTGTAGGCAAAACTGTCCAACCTCCTGGTCGCTAAGTGGTTAATTGAAATGCACTCTATGACAAGCACTTCCTATTATTAGCATATTTGAGAACTAAGACTGCTGTGAAGTGTTGCCTACTAGTTCAATAACTTTTTGTGTCAATTGCCTGTTCTTGATTCTTTTATTTTATTGTCCTTTGACCTAAATTCTAGCCTGCCCATGATGTTCCTGTTTTGGATTTTGGACTACTGACTTGTTTTTGGGTCCTGCCCAGGGGCGGAGCTTGGGGGTGGCTTTGGGGACTGAGCCCCGATTGTCACTTCAAAAGACCCGATTCTTTTTAAGCTTTTAAAAATTATGACAACCCTGACAAAATATGCTGCCTATGAAATACATTAATACTCATTAATGGGCACAAACCCCCATTTCCCTCATTCTTAAAATGCTTTTATTCAACGGACTGAAACTACAAAAACAGAATTCCACCAACCGATACATTGTTCACTCAATATTCTAAACACTAACGTTAACGTCTACTTTCTACTCCTCTCGTCTGTCAGAACTTGTCTCTGTCTTCAAGTAGCCTTAAACATTACCATGGAAATAAGACAATTCTTTAAAAAAAAGAACCACCAGTAATACATCAGAAGCAGCTGCCAGTAACTTGTCAGACGTTTCAGGGCCGTGATATAAACACATTAGTTTAGAGCACTTTGACATTTGATGCAAATCACAACTTGGCTGAACTGTACAGCACTACATCGGCTATGCTATGCTAGCTAGGTTAGACCCTCAAACAAAACATATAACCAGCGTTGTTTAAATGTCAGAAATCTGTTTTCCAAATGTAATTAACTAATTAAAACGTTAGGCTACCTTACGTTAAAACGTGATCCAGGCGGCACGTCTTGAAAATCCAAGAAAATAAAAACAAATATGTTGGACATATTCTTTACTTTATTCGAACCTTAATAATGTTTTAGATAACACGTTTAACAAGACCTCATAACGTGTGAACATGCTATCCCGTTGCAGGATCGCTGTCTGACAAGCTGCAAAGTGCCACTGCACTGCCAACAATCAGGGTGGAGGCTGGTCAGCAGAAGCTTCTCAAGCCAATTTTACATCACGCAGCACTGTGCAGGGGCACTGATCTATAAGGCACCTGGATAAAGCATGTAGCCAACTCCATAATACTGAAGAGTATATTGTAGAGATCAATGCCCCTGTGCAGCGCTGCGTTCTACCCTAAAGTGGACTAGAATGCAGGAAATTGCATCTAAGAAATCCAAAATGTTCTGGGGGAGGACCCACAGACCCCCCTCTGGGCTAAGCCTAGGATGCTCACTATGTCTGGCTCCGCCTCTGGTCCTGCCTTAGCATTGTCCGTATCTGTTTGCCCCTGTTTATGTTGGATCACTTCTGGTAACATGAGTTCTGGATGTCTTCGTAAAACCTGTTCTCTGATCCTTGACCTCAGGTTTTCTAAACTATGAGTAAAAGATTCCTGCCTCTAAGGATTGTTACAGAATTTACTGTGTGGAAACTCAGAATTTGGATTAAATGAAGTTTTTAAATTCCAGAATAATAAAAGCCTCCATACAGGATGCTAAATCATTTAAACACCTTACAACAAGAAGGTTGTAGGTTCACTTCCCATTCGGGGTTGCTGAGGGGTCTTTCTGTGTGAAGTCTGAACGTTTTCCCTGTATCTGTGTGGGTTTTTTGCCGGGTTCTCTAGTTTCCTCCCACAGTCCAAAGATATGTATTTGCATGTGTGCCCTGTGACAGATTTGTGTCTTGTCCAGGGTGTTCCTCCACCTTTTGGCCCTACGACCGCTGGGATAAGCTCCAGCACCCCAGGATAAAAGTCTCTGATAATGAATGGAATGATTGGTTTCCAATTATTAGGTGCTAAAATTCATTTACAATGAGACAGCAAGATTAGGGTATTATAACTAATAATTAATGCTTTCATTAGGGTGCTACAAACAAACTTCCATAAACCTGTAATACGCCCATGTTCTCTAAGCATGTGTGAAAAAATTAAGAAGCATTTGTTTCATGTTAAATGCAGGGCAGATGATGAGAGTGAGTGGTATGTGGCTACATTTCTACAGCCTTTAAGCATTTTTTATTCATGCAGTACTGCATTGTTCATCTGCTGTGTTGTGTAAATGCATCACAAACATGATTAAAAAGGGGGAATACTTTGGGAATCATGGCACTATATGCACATGTGTGAGTTTAGAGTGTGTGTGTGGGGGGGGGGGGGCACAGGACTGCAAGAGGTATAGAAGCAGCAGTTTGTTTCGCGATTTAAAAATTATTTGTTTCTCGATTAATCGCCTCGGTGGTCAAATTGCACTTTGGTGATAAACTGAATCAGCAGGATATAATATTGTTGCATTGAATAAATTTAATTTGTCAACATCTACAGATACCTGCGATGGACTGGTGACTTGCCCAGGATGACACTTCGCCTTTCATATGATGAATGGATGGATGGATAAATATCTGGATAGACTGATCATGAGTGTCCTTCCAGACAGCCCTCATTTAGAGACACATACATCCCACCATATGAAAATAAAAGCTATTTCCTGTCCCCAAACTGAAACAATGTTCTTCTCCAGATTGAATCTTGGCCAACTCACTTGCTATCCAGATGTTCTGTGCTATGTCAGGGGGATTTCTCATGTGGGCCAGTTGCTGTGAGCAGGTCAGGGTGGTCGTGGACACGGCCAGGACAGCGCTGGCTTCAGAGATCTGAAGGACCTGAAAACACCCAAGATCTTGAGAGAGAGAGAGAGAAGGAGTTAAGGAAAGAAGTCTGCCTTCAATTTTCTGCCTGGTTGATTTCTGTGTTGCTTCAAGTCGAAGTGTGTGTTACTTCTTTTGACTTGGATGCGAAACCACAAATTGTGGAGCTGTTGAAGTAATTTTCAGAGTGCTTTCAAAAACCTGTTACTCTACAACAACAAGCTACTGATGGCTTTCGAGATCTCTGCTGGCGATTCGTTTCAAATGGCGAAAAAGAGGCCAAGTCATTGTGCCAGATGGGCATTGAAAAACGAACTTCCACGTTTTGTGGTGGGACATGAAAAAATCTGTTTAAGTGTTTATGTGGATAGACAAAGGCCAGCTGCAAAACAACACACCAGCCTCTAATCACAAACTCGCAACTTCATTCCTCGCTGCAGTCGCACGCCATCACAGCTCTACAGTAGGAATGAAGAATGCACAGCATTGTCACTCAATGGTCACATCCATCACACCTATCCTGCACCCAGCTCGCACACTTTCACCCATATTCCATTTCTGATGGAGGAGGAGGTCGTGTTCGCCATAATGGCAGCCTCAGGGCCCTCGTCTGTGCAACTCATTTAGCTTGTGATGGTGAGGTATGAATGTAGTGTATTTTATTGTTGACCTCACTCTGGAAAGACTTAACAATCAAATCAACATGACCATGCAGAGCCTGTAACTGTTCAAAAACACATGGCAGGAAAGACACAGAATGTGACAGATTTGAGAAGTGAACAGAACGTACCTGGCTGCTGCAGTTCGCCCGTGTAGCGTGATGGCAGAGCCCAAGCGTGGACAGAAGTGAGGAGGCTGGTTTAGTCATGCTCTTTGATTCCCACCGGAAAGACTCGTACACAAATGCGAGTACTGGCGTGAGTTGGAAAGTAGAGTCAGCAGAGCGAGGGCGAACTCAATGACTGAGCACCATAGAAAACCCCGTTTCCTCTTTATATATTATATGATATGATTCCAATTATCATTGCGCATCACATGATCTGTGCATGTGAGGGTAAAAAATAAATGAATAAATAAATATACGAATAAATATACAAAGAGCGAGTATGCAAATTTTTGACTAGTAGGGCCACCTTATGACCATTTAGTCCATAGGGAGCGCCACATCTGGAATAACCTCTTAAGCTAAAATCGTAAAATATGCTTAAACTTGGTTACATTTGCTCACAGCTCCTATTACGGGTGGAGCCGAACCCAAATACATTGTTTTTTACTAATACGGTATTCAAACATATACTTTAAAAATATTTGTATTCTGGAACCCCCTTTGGTCACACGATCAGGAGCAGATTCAGGGGAGGGGAGGTTGGGGCAGATGGAGTTTGCGCACTGCATTATGAATTTTACTCAAATACAAATACAAATATATATAGAGATTTCCCCTTTCAACAAATACAAATACAGATACCAACAGTGGCCACTTTGCACACCCCTAGCTCCTATAGTTTGCTCACCAAAATGACCAGCCATTCAAAATTCAGCAGCCAGTATATGTCTGTGTGAATGGCCAGTCTTAGGGATGTTTTGGAGTTCATTCATTTTCTCAAATACATCCTATTTACCCCATTTCAAACAGATCAAAAGATTTCATTACATGTTTTCTTCTGTTCCTCTTCCCTAGTTTGGTTCATTGTCGGAATGTTTAAGGCAGAATTCGAGTAGACAGATTCAACCTCATGCCTCCTGGGGCCAGGTTGGATGGACTGCGTGGACCCCACGGCTCACGGCGGTTATGTTACACATTGCATCCAGCCACCTAGTTTAAAACTGAGTGGTTAATTGAGAATCCATGTTTCACTGCAGCTTCAGCTAAGAAACTGGAGGGAGCTGCACACTCAGGTATTCCCCAATCATATGCATCCAGCCAGCTGATTGGATCCAGATGTTTTGTGTGTGTGTGTGTGTGTGTGCGTGTGTGTGTGTGTGTGTGTGTGTATGTTACTTGACATTTCCGTAGCATGTCAGCCAGCTTGAGCAACATTGTGATTTGTTGCTTTGGCAGAAACTCTGTAAGGTGTCACTGTCTTCTTTCAAACAAATGGAATCGCAAGTGTCAAAAGTAAGGGAATTAAGAGAAGATGGCTCTAAACGATGACCTCATCCTGGACCTCCATGACTTTGTGCTCCACTTTTACATTTTCTGCAAAGTCTAGCCTGTATAGGACACCTGGGGTCTGTAGTTTGCTTCTTAATTTTTGCTCTGGAGCTACAAGCCAAATTTAGATTGATAGATGTTTCACACCAAACACTATTAACTAATACTGGGCAACAATTAAAAATTCAATAATTCATTCAAACGTAGTGTGTTGTGCAATTTTATTTTTAAAGTACTGTTTAATGAACAAAAACGCAAGAACATTTGCTTTGCAAGCACTTTAAACTAATAAGAAGCTTTTTAACAGCAGTGCTCCCTTTAACACAGTCACACAGTTACAGTTCAAATATTTCTGTACATCTCAACTTAAACATGAATGTAATCAAATCAAATAGAAACCAAAGCTTTGCCAGGATATTCATGTTTTATCTAGTCCTTTTTTTGTAGATAAACAGGTTCCCCTCAGATCCCAGAGCATGAGGGATGGAGTCATTATAGCAGGGGGGGACGTGTCCCCCCCCACTTTTTCCCTCCCAGACGACAGCTGAGATATAGGGCATGTTTTCATTACAACAAATAAAAACAGAGTAAAGAGTCTAAAACTGGAGTTTGGTCTCCTGTATGGTCTCGCCGTTTGCTGTTCTTTCACTCAGTGCGCCACTATGATGAATGGATAAATAATAAGCTCTCCAGAACCACCAATGGACCTACACATGAGTTTGTATATGTGATTCTGATGATAGTAAAATAGCAGTACATTTCAAAATTGTTTTCTTTGGGGGACTATTTGACCTGCAAACTGTGCTTTAGGGGATAAGTTGACAAGTGAAATACTATTACATCCCCTGCAAGTCCACATTTCAGTATGTTTTAGTATACATGGGCCAATGTTTTACCACTACTATTGACTAGAAAATAGAAGAAACAAGCTAAAAGGCACTTTTCATTCATCATGACTTAGATCTATGAGGGACTTTGATCACTCAGTGTGCAAAGAAGGCAAGCCGTGCTTTTAATCTGATTAGAAAGCGCAGAAGAAAAAAAAACATTAATGATGCAGGTATTGACCACTGGACATTTCATATTTCACAAAAAAAAACACCCAGGGCTGATAAAAAGCCACGCAAAATACATCATAGATGGCAAACAGCAGGTTCATTATCATTTCAGGAATTGATTTACTCTAATGTGGTGCAGTGATACACATGTGGTTGCAGGCACCACCATTTTGAAGAGTCTAAGTGGATTTGTCATTCAATTAATTTATTTTCTGCTGCACAGTTGTGCAGTGGTTAGCACTGTTGCCTCACAACTCCAGGGTTGGTGGTTTGAATCCAGGTCCTGACTCCGTGTTTGTGTGTGTGTGAGTGTGTGGAGTTTGCATGTATTCCTCATGGTGGCGTGGGTTACCTCCGGGGTCTCCGGGTTTCTCCCACAGTCCAAAGACATGCCGTCAGCTGGGGATTTTAATGGTGTGTGTGTGTGTGCGTGTATGTCTGTGGGTGAATGTGTGTCTGCTTCATGCCTGTAGACCTCGGGATAGGGTCCAGGTACCTAAGACCCCAGCAAGGATTACATGGTTACAGAAAATTAGTGTATGAATGAATTTCTTTGCAAAATGAATTAATTAAGCAGAAATGTTGAACAATTGGAGGAATTCCCATTTAAGCAATCAGATTTAAAAACATGCTACAATATATGAAAATGAATCACAGTCATCTTAAAGACTGAATTCTATCCATGCTTTTATCCGCTTTGGCATTTGTTTATTCAGGCACCGAATGTATCTTGGCAAGCGTGTCTTGGCTCTGCATTTGAAGTAGAAGGAAATTTTGCTCATTTGATTTTTTTTTTCATGTTTCTTTAAGCTGACTTGGAAATGTTGACAGCTGTTTACCACTTGGGTTCAGGCCCGAACAAGCTGGTGAGTGAAAACGAGATTTTGTTTTTGCAAATATTGCGAATGGAGGCTCTGTCAGAGGAACAGGCCCGAATTGTCTAAAAATTTCCAGCATCAGAATTCATTTTCAGTTCTCCTGGATCTAAAATGGGTCCATGGTTCTAAAAGTGGGGTCTGTGATGCATAGTCAGGGGGTTCCCTGATGCTTTATGTTATTCATTTTAAAGGCATGACACAGATAGGGGAATTGTGCCTCATTTTCATTCAAAATAAGGCTGGCCTATCACTCCAATCTGTCCTAAGACCCTTTTTTTTTTCTCTGGCTCTTAACAGATATATTTTGATATATGTATTTTTTATTATTTATTTATTTATTTATATATATATATGTGTGTGTGTGTGTGTGTGTGTATAGAATTCTTTTTT
>JBBMFX010574335.1:0-14537 GCA_037832545.1 Rhabdalestes septentrionalis | reverse complement strand
TCCTTTTGCGCAACTGTCATTTTTCAATAGATATTATTCTCTTAGCATTTCAGTTTGCTGTGATAATTCGTCACAAGGAAATTGTCATTTCATTTGGCGCCCAAGGCTGGGCCTGACAAAAAGACCTGACGGATGGGACGATTGACCAGGCAACGACCGATCATTCCACCTAAAAACAGAGGTGGTCTAAGCTTCCATCAAGAAGACGGAGCTGTCTGATCCACATCGCCCCGCCACTTTGGGAAATTCCGCTCAGGCCAACAGAACGAACCCGTGGCAATTATCCTCAGAGAATAAGGTAAAAAAAAACCTCCTATTTAGTTTCACGTGTAAAAAAATCTAAGATCTTGGTTGTTGTTGTAACTTCTGAGTGGAAAATCCACATGTTCATCTTTGTCCAGAGTGATATTTGATCCACTGGTGCTGCATGGGTAAACCCGGCCGGTTTTGGTGAAGAGAAGACAGGGTTCTCTCTTCGTGAGTGTCAAATCGACAGCTCGAGTTGAAAAGAAGCAGGGCCTTCTTTTCGTGAGTCAGATGGCTGTGATCGTATCACGATGGGCAAGGGACAAAGTAAATCTTAGGGATGAGCCGGATACTTGGCTGAAATGAGTAACCGGTACGGATAAAGCACTTTTGACGAGTACGAGTATCATACGAGTAATACGAGTCCATATCTGTGCTCGGATTGAATAAAAATCTGAGTGTTGTAAAATTAGGGGCTGGCCCTTTATGCTGCAGGCTCCGTATGCGGAGTGGGCGGGGTAAGTGAGCATGTGTGTGTGTGAGTTTTTGGAGTGAATGAGAGAGGCAGGCTACAGTGACCGGAGCAGTGTAAATGTATATGGTTATAAGTACACAAAATATATCCTCGAGTGGAACCACGGTGCAGTTACTGACCAGCAGCTGTTACGAAGGAGTGAGGGAGTTAATCTGGGTCCGTTTAAGCATCCCGACCCTGGAGCAGCAAGTCTCCCATCAAACCTCAGAATACGGTCTGAGACAAGCAGGAAAAGTTAACAGGACACTTTCTTGCTGTATTTAATAAAAAACACAAAAAAAGGAAGTATAAAACTATATTACAAACCCATTAGCTACACACACACACACACACACACTCTCTCTCTCTCTCTCCCTCTCTCTGTCGGTCATCTGAGTGACACTTTCTTGCTGAAATTTATTTAAAAAAAGAATAAAGTGGTATAGTTGTGTAATATTACAAATTAAGCTATACACACAAACACACTCACAAACACACACATACACAAACACACACACACACACATCTTGTGTGGAATAAAAAAAATTAAAAAGAACAAAATCCCAATGATCATAAAAAAAATAAAAGTTAAAAAAAGAAAGTTATGTGGAGGTGAAAATCTTGTTCATTACATTTTACTTCATAATTGCAACTGCATGTGTTGTATTCATTGTTGCAAAACTTGTTCTGTACATAGTTTGTTTGTTATCGTGATCAAAACCACTGATCTGAAGCTCAATGCTGATGCTGTCATGTAAATAGTTTTCTTATCAGCAATAAATATAACAATTTCTGATTAATACATATCAATTCCGTGCTTAAAATAACATACCGTTAAAGCCTCGTCCATTTCAAGAAAATCCGACCTATTTCCGGGTTAAACCCCACCCACTTCCAGGGTTAGGCCCCGCCCAGTCAGAGTACAGATACAGATACAGATAATTCATCTGGTTAACAGATACAGATACAGATGCAGATAATGCTGTACTCGCTCATCCCTAGTAAATATATCCCAGGATTGGGAACGGGTCCAAAATTCGAGTATATGGCAAAAAACTATGGATCTGCAGCAATTGATCTGGAGTTTGCTTAAATTGATGGAATGTGGCTTTCCTGCTGGGGGAACTTACTCTGCTAATAATAATGAGAAAACTAAAGAATGTCTGCAAAAACAAATACATGGGTTGCCGAAAAGTACTAAAGAAGGGAAAAGAAAGTTTTATGATGAATGTATGATTATGATTAATATGTGGCTGGCCGAAGCACACCGCCGTGACAATAAGCTGCATGCGAAATCTCTCCCTGCACCACATTCTTCACATTGCAGAGAAGCTGCACCACAGACAGACATACACACACACACAGCCCCTCCTTCGTATGCTCCACAAATGCTTTCTTCTTCTCTTTCTCCCAACCTCGATTTGTCATGTCTGTCAGTAAAGCATCAAATCGGAGTTGACCTTGACTGCTGTCCCCCAAGACGACCCTGTCCGGATGCTCGCGGTCCCTGGCATTCTTCCTCCACCTCCCTCTACCGCTCCCAGCATACAAACCCGATCGATGACGGCAAACCATCACCAGCACCCACCAGTCAAGGATGAAGGACTTGACCTCATAAGCTGGGACGACAACATCGCCGCTGCCCACACCTGTCCAGTGATAGAAGTGGCGGGGCCAGATGGTCCGATGCTCGTCATGAGACCATGGTTGGCTGAAGAGGTAACATCAGCCATTGTCATGCTTCCTAAACCAGATGTCATTGGGGGAAAAGTGTTCGCAGACAAGTTAGAGCTTTGGGCTAAAGAATTCCGCCCCCTGTACTGAACTGTGCCGCTGTCTAGTTCTTCATTGCGGTATGGGCCACCCCTTCGGTGTGGACTTAACGCAAAGCGAAGACGCCCGACTGAATCACCCAGACTGGGGTCACGGAACCAACCTGAATTTCAGAGCCTTGATTGATGCCCTTCGTGGCAGCGCGGAAGAAGAATGGCCCACAAGGTCAGACTTTTCAAAGATCTCAGGGGTCAAACAGGCGAAAGGCGAAACCATTGAGGACTTTATGGGCCGTCTGATGGCTGTATTTAAAAATTGCAGTGGTTTGACGCGGGATTTACACTCTCATGTGTGGAACCTGCTGAAGTCATGCTGTAAAACCTTTTTCTTGAACAACTGCTCCACGAGATCTCAGCGGTGGTTCGCAATCAGTGTGTCACATTCCGAACCTGCCGTTTCTCCACAATTCTGGAACATGCGAAGCATGCCCAGGACGTACAAGATCGCGAATCAGAACAAAAAGCTGAGAAAGATGCTCAGCTGGGAAAACAACTGATTTTAACCATGGTGGCTCAAATGCAGACGGGCCGTAACAACGATTCATCACGAAACCAGCAAAGCAGGTGCTTCAACTGTGACAAACCTGGACATTGGTCTCGAGACTGCCCTATGCCCAGACGCCCGTGCCAGACAGACAGAGAACGGCGAGGGGGAAGGAGAGGAGTGGGTCGTCGGCCACAGGAGGACAACAAACAAAAACCCGACTAGGGGGGCACGATGGAGGTGTGGGCCGACGATCCTGAGCTGACAGGACTGACACAAGACTCAGATAAGTCAACCAACACTTTTGATCCCATTTTTCCTATTTTCATTTCTAAAAAAGCTTATGAACGCATGCCAACTCTTACCATCTTAGTGGGGGGTATTCCTGTAACACTTAAGGTTGACTCAGGTGCTACGACTAGTTTCCTGACATCATCTGCAGTGCCCAAACCACCACTATTAAATAGTAGACATATGTTTTCACTTAATGGGGGGACGACAAACCAGAGAGCTCTTTAACACCCCATTGACAGTTTGTCATAATGATTTCATTACACAACACTCATTTTTATGGAGCATTACGTGCCCACTTAATCTTTTAGGCCGTTATTTAATGTGCAAACTCAACCTGAAATTGTTTTGCAGCCCCGAAGGGGTTACAATCACAATGCTGAGCTGTGATAATTTAGATCTTGATGACCCGAGTGAAGGTAGAATTTATTAAGGTCTGCTCTGACATACTGAAACAGCTACATGAAATTGTAGATGATTTTCCTGAGAGATGTAGCTCTGTGATTGCCGGCACTTCATTACACGTGACTGCAGAAGTCTCTGCTGACCCAGACTGGCAGTGGAAAGAGCCTCAGGGCTATGACATCATGATGTTAGGGTTTTTTCTGTACACATCACATGACGCCACCCTTGCCGTAACTCTAAACCGTGCTTCAGCCAGACACTATAAGTTGCACATTTCTCATGTCTCGCTTATGAAATTTAAGGGAGACGAATGGGCAGAGACAGGCAGTTGGTTATGTAATGTTGTTAAACGCACACATTGGGTGAAGTTTGAGGAGTTTGGGGAGAAAAGCGACCTAATCTACCTGGAGCAGTAAATCTGTTGGCCTATCTGTTAAAACTGATCGTGTTGTTCTGATATCTGATGACGGCCCACACTACGTTGGCACACACTGTTGTTTTGTCAGCATTACCAGTCCATCAGACCCTCGTCTGACGTCCATTCCTAAATCTTTGTGGGCCTGTGACAAATATGATGTGGGTCTAATTCGAAACTGCCCACCTGTGGTAATTACCCCAAGGGGACCCCTTGAAACCTGAAGCTATAGCTGGCATCAAACCGGTGTTTGAATCACTCTAAGAAAAAGGAGTCATAATTGACTGTCCTGACTCCCCTGTCTGTTGTTCCCTGTGAAAAAGATTCGTGACAAAAATCAACCTGCAGAATGGCGTTTTGTGCAAGATTTGAAAGCTGTCAATGTGGCTGTTCAGCCACGTGCTCCAACTGTTCCGAATCCGTATACTATTTTATCACAAATTCTGATGTCTGCTACATTTTTCTCAGTAGTGGACCTCGCTAATGCGTTTTTCAGTGTTCCAGTTCACCCTGACTCTCAATTTTGGTTCGCATTCCAGTTTGAAGGGAAACCATACACCTTCAGTTGTCTCTGTCAGGGGTAATGTGAATCTCCCACGCTTTACAACAGCGTGTTACATAACTCACTCGCCTCACTGAATTTGCCGTGCGGCAGCACAATTTTGCAGTGCATTGATGACATCCTTCTGGCCTCAGACTCTGAAAATGCATGTGCATCTGATACTGTCGCCCTACTACGCCATCCTGCGTCAGGAGGCCACAAGGCCTCTTTGAAAAAATTGCAGTGGGTTAGTGAATCAGTCAAAATGAAAAGTGCCTCTCTGACAAACGAGTTTCATGCATTAAAACCATACCTCGACCTACCTCAAAGAAACAGCTGCTATAATTTTAGGCATGACAGGTTACTGTCACAACTTCATTACTAATTTCTCCTTGATTGAGGAGACCTTATGGCTCATGCTTAAAAATATAAACCATCCACACTGACTTGGATGCCTGAGCAAAATGCAGCCTATGTGTCTCTCAAAACATGCCTCTCACAGGCCCCAGACTTGGGCCTGCCTGATTCGACACGCCCATTCACACAGACAGTGTGTGAGAAAGGGGGGCATACGGCATCTGTTCTGCTTCAACTTCATGGTGATAAACTGCGTCCTGTTGCCTATTTTTCTTACAAATTAGATCACGTGGCGGCCGGACTACCTGTCTGTCTACGTAATGTCGCCGCCACTGAAAGAGCTATTTCCGCTTCCAGGGAACTCGTTGGAAAGGCTGATTTAACACTGCTTGTTCAACATGCTGTTTCTCTTCTTTTACAGGACCACTGCACCTCACATCTGTCATCAGCACGGTGGCTGAAGTACAATGGAGCCCTGCTCTGCATGCCTAATGACCGGATCAAGTGGCACCTAATCTGCTCAACCCCGGTGATTTCGTGCTGGTTAAGAACCATTGCAGGAAAAGATGGAACCAGGACCGGTGGGAAGGACCATTCCAGGTCTTGCTGATGACTCCAACGGCCATAAAGCTCGAGGGAAAGGACACCTGGATACATGTTGCTCACTGCAAAAGAGTGTCTAGTGAGCAGTCATGAACATGCGATGCACACACTGCCTGCCAATTTTTGGCCTCATACTGACTGGTGCTCTGATTGCAGACTTCTGGTACTTCCCCATGGAGACTGAAACACTGAACCCGGGGCCTGAGCATGGACATTACTCTGTGACTGACATTTTATTCCGGCAATATGCTAACTTTTCTGTGAGATCTGCCTTAGCTAATGATAGCGTTGCTAATGACACTTCTTGCATTGTTTGCCACATGGTTCTAGCCAACCGTTTCAATTAAAGCCCGGCAATCCCCCGTCGGTGTTATTGACGATGTCTGTTTTTTAAGTATATATTCAGCAAAAGGGTGAATATTACAACCAGATTTCTGAGCCACAAAGCTGATATTTCTGTACGAGCCCTCCCTAAAACTCTTAACTTAAATTTTTGTTACCATATTGTTTGTGCCCCCTCCAATACACGATTGGGTTTTCTGCCCATATCTCTGTGTAATCATACTACAAACAGTACATACTATCGTGGTAAATATAGTATTACCGAGCGTTTTCGATTCACACTCAATTTCATCAACTGTGTTTCCCCTCATCGCGCAGACTGGTATTGGTTATGTGGACCAAACGCTTATTATTATCTTCCGGACGGCCACTGTGGCGTCTGTACTTTAACTTACCTTACACATACCCCAGGCATTTTTGCACCTCCTGCGGGTCAGGTATACACACACATCAGGCGCAGGCATAATCTACACCCATCTGACTTCCCTCCGGAAGAGCATCGCCTGCAGACACACATGCAACGCATTGGCCAGGCCCTGTTCCCACAATTTGGCATCGGGCCACTGTGGCGCTGAGTAGATTTAGTTCACTGGCGTCTGGCGCAGTTCGTCAACGTCACCACTGATGCCTTAGGAGGCATTAACCAAGAATTAACTGCCCTTCATCTCATGTCCACTCAGAACCGCCTAGCGTTAGATATAATGCTCACAAAAGAAGGAGGTGTATGTGCAATGGTCAGTGAACAGTGTTGTACCTATGTCCCTCCTAATGTCGAAGAACATGGCTCTGTTTCTGAAGCTCTGTCTAAAATGCATCGCATTGCAAAATCACTTGTGGATGATGAGCGTGAAGAACAGACTGTATGGACATGGTCTTTTTTTGGCTTGTGGTTCTCTATGATCACTTCATTTATTCCTTTGGTTATTATTGTCATTTTATTTTTACTGTTTGCTCCATGTCTTCTGCATATGTGCACCTCTTGCATTCACGTGTGGCTTCTCAGAACACTGGTACTTTCCTTGCTCTAGAAAAGAAAGCTTACCCTGATGTTTCTTCCTGTGATAAAGCTCATGAATATGACACCGATGCTGACTCTGATGCAGAGTCAGACCATTACGAAGTGATTTAAAAGCTGATTTATTTTTCTTCTTGTACTCTGTGTAGTACAAGTATAATCAAGATTTACTCATTTTGTTTGGTTGTTTTTATTTGTTTGTTGATTTTTAGAATCTAAGGGTGGAGAATGTGGTGGAATTTTACCCTATCATGATTATAATTATTGACATTTCTGTATAACTTACATTGCCTGGTTTTATTATTTTCCATGTGCTCACGATTACTGACCTTTCTGTATATTTTTTTTATTATAGACACTGCGTGACTTCATCTTATACGATATGTTCTTTCTGTATTCACATTGGATACTTGTTTTTTTTTGTCTCATACAGAGAGTCTTTCTTATTCTCTGTAGCTCAATAACTAACGCTTCAAGGACAGGTTGTTGTGAACTCTTCCTTAGTACAATGGTCTGTTTTCTCTCCTGTAGCCATATATTTTCTCTAGAGACCAGATGTCTCCCTCTCTTTCTCTCTTCTCACGTAGTCTCTGGTATAAGACGGGGAGAGCAGAAGAGTTTCTTTGGAACTTCATTTGCAGGGCTTAAACACTGTGTGTGAACTTCTCCTTTTGCGCAACTGTCATTTTTCAATAGATATTATTCTCTTAGCATTTCAGTTTGCTGTGATAATTCGTCACAAGAAAATTTCAATTTCAAACACTTTATGCAGTAAAAATAGTGAAAAATTCCTCTGAAAAAAAGATTTTAAATAATTATTAATTATAAACATTACCTCAAACTCAAGGTAGAAAATCCACTGTAGAAATGTGTGGTGCAGGTAGCTCAGTGGGTATGAGGTACTGGGTTCAAATCCTACCTTCAGCACCACCACTGGATCCCTGAGCAAGACCCTTAACCCCAAGTTGCTCCAGGGATACTGCCCCCTGTAGTTAGGAATGGAAGTAGCTCTGGATAAAAGCATCTGCTAAATGCCGTACATGTATCTACTGTGTTTTTATTGTCCAAGTTACACTGGACCTTTATTAGGAACAGGTACCGGTGGAAATGGTTTTAATAAATTCTACAATTTACATGCAGAGATTTTGTAGATAGTATCCTGCTTTACACTTGCAATACAATATATAACAATAAATTAGGGAAATTATGTTCCCCAAAAATGCACCAGTGCGTTACTCATGTAAATAAAAGGTATCTTAATTTAACATGAAAAATGCAGAAAGCTTACCTCAAGTGTTTCGATACATGTAAACTGTAATAGACTTTTGTCAAGGAGGTACCCTGAGAAATGGTTTTGGTCCTTTAAACCTTGAAATACATTGATCTAGTATTGTGCCCTGTGTTTTCTTAACAATCCCCACCTTTGTTGAATTCTTTGTTGAACCAGTAATATAGCATCTCTCAGAAAACCGATTTTCATGGTTACCTCTCAAATATATCTGCATCTGCTTCACTAGACAATTTTCTGTTCTTAGATCTGACCTGATTCGTGTGGGAAGAACACTGGGATTGGTATTTGTGGATTAAGCATGTATCCATATGACCATATGTGAAAATTCCTCAACAGCACCATTAATACTAGAGGTCAACTGATATATCGGTTTTGCTGATTAATCGGTTGATTCCCGGAACAATTGTCTTCAATTTACCTTAATATTTGTTCATATATTCACATTTATTTCATATACCACATTTTCATGATTCAGAACTGTTGTTTGTTAGTTTTTGTAATAAAGTTCAGTACTATTTTACATGGAGTGTTGTGTTTTTATTTATTTATTTATTTTTAAAAATCGAGTATCCAGTAAAAAAATTATCAGGTAATTAATCGGTTATCGGCAAGCAGTGATGGGAATATCGGCGCTATAAATAAACGCCATTATTAACGGCGATACTTTTTTCAGTAACGAGTAATCAAACCAGTTACTGTTTTCCCTGTTACAACGACATTACCGTTACTGACAATAAAATGCGCATTACTATAACTGAGAACACTGAAACGGTTTTCATGCGTGCACCGTCTCTCTAAGCCATCTCTCTATCTCTGGGGTGTGTTTGTGTGTGTGTGTATTTGGGACCGGGGTGAGACACATAACCAGTGATGGATGATGATTGGTGTGTCTGTACACATGGTGTAACTGGGAGTGCGATGATTGGCTTAGATTTAGTAAATTTCCATGGTTTGCCAATCAGGCAGACAAGGTGGTTCTACATGGGTGCCAGGCTCCCTTATGGGCACCCTGCTCTGAACAGCCAAATATTTAAATATAATTTTTATAATCTCGACATGCGCTGGCTCGAAGAAAGAAACTAACGCTAGGTTCCACACGGACTACTTAAAGCGCTACACGCGCGCACTTACACATACGCGCTGACACACGCACGTAACCTTCCACTACGCCGCCCCGTTCGCATATGTGCCCCCTAAAAACACACTGACCCCCCCTCATCCCCCCTGGTAATTTTAGTCTAGAACCACCACTGTCCAGGAGTCACAACGATGACATATCCAAGTTCAAAGGCGGCTTTTGGAAACTGGAAGTTTAAGCGCTACTTTTCCCTCACTGAGGTGAAAGGCAAAACTGTTTATGTGACGTGCAACTTATGCCCAGGAAAAAGGGTCTTTCTGCGTCTGTGATTAGTGTAAAATGTTTTATATTTATTTTATATTAAATGTGATTTCTTTTTTAAGTAACGCAAAAATGATTTTGCCTGGTAATTAGTTACTTTTATAATGACGCAAGTCAGTTACTAACGCAGTTACTATTTGTGTGAAGTAACTAGTAACTATAACGAATTACTTTTTTGAAGGTACTTGCCCAACACTGTCGGCAATTACGGACCAACCTTGTTAACGGTATCAGTAAAATTCAATATCAGTCGACCTCTAATTAATATTCATGGCGTTGGATTTTAGTTTGTCATATGAATCCACATGCCACAAGAAGTTTGGCCCTGGGTTCAAATATAGACATAATCTTAGATGATTTCATAGCCTTAACTGTACTCCTTCGGCTTCTAGGATTTTGAGCAAATGTCGAACAGTTGTTTGTGACACCACCAAGCCAGACTGGATGCATTTCTAACCCATGGAATGGATATTTATTTTTAAATAAATTCTTTTCTCAAACTTACAAGAATTTTTATCGCAATTACGAGATGTTTTCTCAAAATTACAAGATTTTATCTCATAATTATGAGATATGTTGTGCAATTTTTTTCTTTGCTGAATGCAGTATGCTTTCATAGCTCTTCACGGTGGCACAGAAAATCTCAATATTTCTATTTATTTTCCCAAGCATCATCAACAGATTTTATTTAAAAACCTGCATATTTAAAAACTAGAAGGTTCCCAAGTACTTTGCTTGGAAGGGTCTTCTGAACTGCATTACCTATTATTTTTTGGACATACTGGTTTTACTAAATATTTTCAGTGTTTACAGCTGTGCATAAATATATATAATTTGCACATTAAGCAATTTCCTATGGAATAAATAAAGTAGCCAAAACATTTGTTTACAAGGTTCAAACTTGAAAAGTTTTGCTCTGATACATTTATAGTGTGTTTTTTTTACAGTGTTAGAAGGCCTCTGGAATATATATCTGAATATATATCTGTACTATCAGCTATACAGGAATGTATGTCTCTAGAAAGTTATAGACAAACACCAGTTTGCACAAACAAAAGAGTGTGAGGACAACCAGGGAGCAATAGCACTAACTAGAAACACAGTACACAAGCACATTGATATAAAGTACTAATTCATCAGGGAAACTGTAAATAATGGTATAGTCCTGCTGGAGTATTGTCCTACTGAACGAATGATTGCTGATGTAATGAGAAATACAGCCACTAAAGATATCTGTTATAGACACGTGTGGTGTCTAGAAAAATGTACATTATGAAGATGGAGGTTAAGGCGAAAGATAAATCTTATCTTTTTTATTTTGTTAATGAACAATTAAGGGCGAGTGGTGGTGATAAATGTTGTCACCAGATGGCGCTCGCGTTCTCAACAAAAGTCACAAAGAGTGTGAGAGAAGAAGACTGTTCTTCCTGCCGGCTGTATTTATGGCCAGTTACTTTTGTTCCTATGAATAAAGGAACAGATAGATGGCCTCTCTGCTCCTAAGGGGGGTGTTTTAGTGCAACAGGAGCTGAAGGTAAAGAGCTTTTTAACACTTTTATACTATTTAAACCCTGTTTAACTGTCTTTTATCGGACTGGATGGAGGCTGCTCTCCTAATTTGAGAACAGGACGGTAAAGGGTTTGTGTTGTTGTTGTTGTTGTTGCTCTCATTGAGAGTAAAACTACACACTTAGTTTCCAGAACAGCATGTTTTACATTAATTTAGGCAAATAGTTTTGCTTTATTAGGGACTCCAGATGGGTCCGAGTACTCCAGAATACACCCAGTGACCGGACGAACGCCCACTGTGGTTAAAAGAGACTCCATCTTTTATTCTGCAAAACTATATTCTCTCAAAGATGCACTTTATGTGGCGGGACAAATTGTAAAATCAGATTGTGATCCTGAAAATACAGGGGCTTCGCCAGGATGTTTTTCTAATAGGGAAAATTTTATTAATAATGCAAAATATTGAACAATTAAGGACAGACTGATGCAGAGAAGATGAACACTCACTTTACATTTATGGCATTTAGTTGGTGCTTTTATCCAGAGCAAAGTACATCAGTGCTCAAATAGTCCACATCTGTTTCTTAAACCTGTAAAGCAGCTTAAGTCCACGTCCACTGTTTGACCAAGATACTGCATGCTCAGTACACCGAAACTAAACCTGCCAAGCAACACGTGAACAACACAAGGCATAGAAAAGTCAGAAGTTAAGAAAATAGTAATGAAGGGATGGGGAAAGGGGAATTAATGTTTTTTATGAAATAAGCAAGAAAAATTTGACATAGTCGCTAAGATGCTCCTTGAAGAGGTGGGACTTCAGAAAGGCTTGAAGACCGTGAGGAACATCCAGCTTCCCATTTTGTTTGCTATACTGCCAGACACAAAATGGCAAAAAAGAAATAATAGTTACATACACATTGCCCAGGATTAGTTTTAAAATGTAAAATTATTTAAGAACATTTCTAAAACAGTTTTCATACGTTCACTTTTTCCACATTTTGTTACATTATAGACTTAATTTTTTTGGTTAGTTTTGATGATGAACACTTTCTGTTGGTGCTGTATATTGGGTACTTTTACTATGTTTTTTCAGCTCTGTGTCTATTTATCTGTGGCTGGGATTTGTTCATGAATTTACCATGCTGTCGGTTCTAGAGACTCATGGGCATTCTGTGTTGTTCGCAATTGTTTTGCACCTGGCACTGATTTTTTTCATTTTTTTATGTTTATCTTACAGAAAGGAATGATCACCTGCAAGTCTTCTTGTCCTACTGCCCACCTACATACAATGAAGTACTCCCACAACTACATCAGTGGATGCCACTATGATGGATTTCTGTGAGCCTGGAGAGGAATGTATGACACTGCTGATCTTAGAAGAGGTTAAATTATTAAGAATCCCCAGTCTTCAGAAACCATCCTCTATTAACCTCCTCATCAATACATCTCACAGATAAACACAAAAACGACACCTTACCAGAGCTCAGAGTAGGGGAGCTGTTTTTCTGATGGTCATATTCTCGAGATACACCAACACATTCAGAGAGGAGGGAAACTGAATCACGGCTCAGTGTGTGGGAAGAGTTTTGTAAAGATGCATACCCTCAAACAACAACAGCACCTCCACACTGGAGAGAAACCGCATCAGTGCTCAGAGTGTGGGAAGAGTTTTCGTGATCAGAGTATTCTCAAAAGACATCAGGGAATTCACACTGGAGAGAAACCGTATCAGTGCTCAGAGTGTGGGAAGAGTTTTAAAGAGAAGGGTCACCTCAAACAACACCAGCGCATTCACACTGGAGAGAAACCGTATCAGTGCTCAGAGTGTGGACAGTGTTTTACCATGAATAGTCATCTTAAATTACACCAGCGCATTCACACTGGAGAGAAACCGTATCAGTGCTCAGATTGTGGACAGAGTTTTAGTGATCCAAGTGCTCTCAGATCACACCAGCGCAGTCACACTGGAGAGAAACCATATTACTGCTCAGAGTGTGGGAAGAGTTTTAGTCAATCAAATTCTCTTAAAAGACACCAGCTCATTCACACAGGAGAGAAACCCTGTCAGTGCTCAGAGTGTGGAAAGAGTTTTAGTCAAAAAGATCACCTCAAAAAACACCAGGGCATTCACACGGGACAGAAACCTTATCATTGCTTAAAGTGTGGATTGGGTTTCTATAAAATGAGCAGTCTCCAAAAACATCAGAGCAGAGACTGTATCTCTCTTTAGTGTGGAAAGAGATTCATATATTTGAATAAGGGATACACATGTCAATATGGAAGACAATATGTGGGTATCTCTGTTACCTCAATGGTCCCTTTAATCACATCCCTATGGGGCGGACAGGTTTTTTTTAGTGTCTGTTTCAGAATCGTGTTTATTGGCCAACTAAATGTGTGTGCATTGTTGTGGAAAATCTTATTTTATTCATTTTGTTGATTCATTATTAATTGATTCTTAGTTTGATTCATGAATTCATTCTTATTTCTCTGATTATATAGAGGAGGCATCACGAAATGGCGGACCATGGTCCGGATCCAGACTGAGTGAATGTTCTGTCCGGACCCGTGACCAGTCTGGGCTGCGTTTCATTATAACGATTGATCTTAGCCCTTAAGAGCGTTTTCTACAAGTCATTTCCCGAACGTTCTTTATTGTTTCATGTGCGTTTCCCAAAAATGCACTTAACACAGTTGCACATAGCCCTGCTTTAAGTGCTACTTAGGAGTCGCTATCCGTTGGTCAAGGGCTGAAATATCACGCTGTGTCATTGTTGCACATGCTGTCATAGCAATCCATCGAATTTTTTATTTCCGTTTATTCTTCTACTTGCGTAAATGTATATTCAACTTGAATAACATAAAAAGTCCTGTAATTTCTTCTTGAGCAAGTTTAAAACATAAATTAACTGGAAATGCCGTACTTACCCCTGATATAGAGTATTACATTTATTTTTGAAAAGTTTAGCCTAATTACCTTCACCTGCTTTCATTTACTAATAGACGAACAATTTAAATAAGCACACACCTAGGGGTGGAGACACTAGAAAATGACTGAAACCAAAAAAACAAAGAAAAGACATTTTTAAAAAAGTGGAAATTAATAATATTTTAGAGGAGGTGGAGCGACAAAAACATATAATGTTCAGCAGGTTTAAGGGCAGTCAAACAAATAGAGAAAAACAATCTGGGACGATATTGCCACAAAATTTTTTGTTTTATTTCTTTATTCGTTATTATTTCTATATTGAATTGTGTAATGAGTAGAAAATAGAAATGAATAAAAATATATG
>JBBMFX010574318.1:0-14539 GCA_037832545.1 Rhabdalestes septentrionalis | reverse complement strand
TATCAGAGACTAAACTATGTTTTATTTTGAAAAAATGACCGGATTTCTTATATTAAACCGGGTCGTGACGAAATAAAGTTTGGGGACCACTAATCAAACTGCCACCCCCCACCCCCACCCCAGTCCGCGGTAAAATTGTCAAGCTTTGAACGGTCCGCTGACGTATGGTACATCCCAGTGTAACCTTTTCTGTAAGTTGCTGTGTGATCAGACGTCTAAAAAGATTTTAAATGGATCTTTTCTGCTCCACAGGAGGGGAGAAGCCTGACCATCAAGCTTCGAAAGAGGAAGACTGAGAAAAAGGTTGAGTGGTCCAGTGACACGGTGGACAACGAGCACTTGGGAAGGAGGTCCTCAAAGTGTGAGTATGATGTTACGCATCATATTTCTGTAGGCAATACATATGTTACATATTATTTAATTTAAAAAATTGTATGTACACACTTTCCACCCCAAATGAGCTGAGCTGCTGAATTTGCTAAAGTTTGCTCTTAATGTAAGCTTATAGCCCATCAGTGATGTCATGATACCTGCTTCAAACCATGTTGAGTTACTAAATTATCTAAATGAGTCTTACTTTTGTGGTTTCTGACCGTATACTTCAGCTTCACTGTTCTGCATCTATAAAATACAGATTTTCTTGTCTGTGTTAATATGTAACTTCATAAGGAAGAGCAGTGGTTGAAGTTCCTTTTTATGTTTCCCTAACAAAGGACTGGGCTGGTTGATTAGATGATAAGATCAATAGCTTTAGAAAAAAGATAAGAAAGGGCAAACGTCATGTTTGGCAAATTGTCATAGAAGGTACTGAATTATGTCAAGGTAATATAATGTTATAAAGTGGACACTTTAATTTCAAATGCATATTTTAACATTAACGACGTGCTTGTTAGTTATTAATGCACCTAGGGATGCATGGGTCCTGAATTTAGTCAGTTCTGATTTCTTTATTGCCAAATTGGCGAATGACCAAGAGCCTTTTTAAACACAAATGTGAACAGATAAAATGAGTTGGCACTTTTCCAGTGCTTTCTGTCTTTCTGAGCTAAAATCACATCATGAGAAACATTTATTTGGTGTTTAATATTCCAAACAAGGATAAACATTCCTCATGATGACATTTGGGAGAAAACCATTAAGATTTTTGGTCTGAATATATAATTAGACAGCTGGAAAATTGAGCAAAACTGTCATGAAACATGTTATCTATAGAGGTGGACTGAAGGATGTTAGCGTAGCATAATGATATTCATGCTGGTGGCTGAATTTGTAGTTTTTCTCGCCACTATTTTGAACATTTTTATCGGTAACTATATGTTATACAGTACCAGAAAGAGTGAGTCTCTTTGAGATCAGATTTTCACTTTCAGAAAAGTCTTTTAAAGTCTAGCTTGGGAGAAGAGAAGGACTTGAAAGAGCAATTTTGAGTTAAAAGCTGCCCTGAGTCAAAATTAGAAATGCCTCAAATGTAAACTGTCTACTACAGATCTTTCTCGTCTTCACGTCGTGTCTCGTTTTCCAGGTTGTTGCGTTTACGAGAAGCCTCGGCAGTTCGGCGAATCATCCACGGAGAGCGAAGGAGAGGAGGAGGAAGGCTGCGGCAGCGCACACTGCATTCTGGGACACGGGAGAGGTCATGGACAGAGAGGGAGCGACGGGGCCACAGCGCCCCCCGGCTCCGGGGGTACACACCCTCACTAGTCATGAGTGAGAGGGAGATAACTTGGTGGCAAAAAGGAAAGGGCAGGGTGAACAGACATGTTCATAATTTTACATCCAATCACTCACACTGAATTCCGTCACCACATTGCAGTGTTTCAAATAGCAGTTTGATAAGGAGCGAATGTTTTTTTTTTTTTTTTTTTCGGTTTTTTTTTTCTTCTTCTTCTCTGCTGTCTGTTAACAATGTGACTAGAGGAAAGAGTTCATGCCATCTGAATGCTGTGGAAACTTTGGGTTGGTTGTACATAGGACAGTTGATTTACATTTTTTTTTTTTTTTTTGTAAAGAATGCTTTATTTATTTGTCTTAAACAATTCATGCCAGATCACATTGATTCTCCCACAGTTTCTTATTTTAATGCAAGTAAAAAGGATCGAGAGTGATTGTGTAGTGTAGTGGCATGTCTCAGCAAAACGTTTTGCAACATCTGGATGCCAAGCTAGTGCCTCGGAAGATAGAAACATAGTAGGGCTTCACAATATGGACAAAATATCACATAGCAGTTATATTGCTGCATGCAGTGGTAGCGTCTGGTACACCGACCAGGCCCTCAGGAGCTTTAAAAATTAGATTAAAAACTGGAATTCATTTGTACCAAAATGTAGGGATGCACTAAATCAGATTTATATCCAGATTGGCGGAGAATTCTTTTTTTTAAAACTCATCAGCATTGGACCGTCAGGCCAGCAATTTCAGACCAATATTTGAGGACATGTTTTACATAAGAGTAGAAAACTTATTCTGTGCTAATATTCATATTCCTGCATTTGAAACTTTAAAGATGCTGTTTTTATATTCCTCTGTAATGAGGATGCAGGTATACTTAAACCCAATTTGATGCATTGTATGAATATGATTAAATATTGGCTTCAAAATATCAGAACTAGTCTACAGTTACCATTAGGGAGTTACTGTTTGTATCATAACCACAATTTTTCAAAGCACGAGCTGCAGTCCAAATTATGTCCTACATTATTGGTGTTTTAGCACATTTTCATTGGGTGAAAACTGATCGTAATTAAATCTTATAATGCAAAGCTTATGCATTATCATTCTGTGTTCAAGCCTGGAGTCTTAAAAATGGATTTTGTGATTTCTTGGTGGTGGAAGAAGGCCTGGAGCAAAGTTCCTAGAAACAATTGCACTGTAATTGCAATAGTAGTTCGAAAAAAAATCAGATACTTTCCCAAACTAGTTCATATATCTTCAAAATTAAAAATGGACGTAATGGTTTCTTGAAGACCTGGAGCAAAGTTCCCGGAAAAACAATTGCATTGTAATTGTAATAGTAGCTCGAAACAGATATTTCCCCCAAATAATTGCCCTATATTTGCATCCCTACCAAAATGATTTGCCCCCGTTGAATCCTCTTAATGTATTGATTTCATCAAAAGGTCCACCCAAATTCACCACTTGGATTATCTGTGATTGGTCAATGTGCAAAGGGCTAATTTGCATATTACAGCCTTTTGCGATATCAGTATTGTACAGGCCAGTGTAGTAATAATGAAAAATAGGAGATATATAATATGTTGCCCTAGGTTGTAAACCCCATAGAACAAGGAAAGGAACCTCTGATAAAGCAACATATTGATTCCTGTTCAAAATGGTATTACTGTTGGTGTAGAAATGGAGGAAATGGCTGTTTAAGCTTGTAAAGATATACTGCAGTGCTTTTTCATTATTCTTGCGATGATATCATTGATTTTACCGAGTGTGTATGAAAATGTTTTTGCTTGGGATTCACGTGGTGAAAAGTAAACGGAGCTGTAAGGAGACTTTCGCCCACCCTAATGTGAGCACCGTGATGTTTTTTTTTTGTTGTCATCTTGTTGAATAGCGATGCCACTGATTCTGTCCTTCTTTGACAATCAGAGTATAATCACCAGACAAGCGATAATTAAATGCACCGTGCATGTACACACAATGAGCAGGAGGATTCACCATGGAAACTGCTTCAAAAGAGAAGAAGCAGAGCTAAAAGGGACTGAAAATGTGTCATTTTTGCTATTGATTAAAATTGACAAACTAACATACGCCAATATGTGAAAGCTCTGATAGATTGAAGGGTGAAAGGACCATGAACACGAAGACAACAGGCGATTGGTACTGCAGGGAAAACGATGTACTTCTCCAGTCATGTCAGTATGGAGTCAAAAATAAACAGATTATAAATGAAGGGTCTTTGAATTCAAGAATAAGAATTTGGTTGATAATCCTTCCAGCTCTCTTCTTCTCAGGGGCTTTGACAGGAGACCAAAACATCCACCCTGTATTGGAAATGGGTTTAATGAACACTCCAGTGTTTTTAAACCACAGCAGATGAGTGATTACCACAGACGTTGGTTTTGATGTGTCTTCAAATGCTTAATAAAATCTGTACAGGGGCTAGAAGTGCTGCCCACTGGCTTTTATTATTGGCGTTTTTCCAATCAGGGACTTTTCAGCTCTTTTCTAAGTACAAGGAGATGCATTTGAAGGCTTTTTCTGTGGTAATAATCCATACTATAACTGCAGTACTGCACAAAAGTCTTGGGCTTCTGTACAACCTGTTTAAAGCCATTTTTCTGAGCAGTGAGGGGATTTCTACCAGCAAAAACTCAAGTTAATGGTAGAATCAATGCAAACAAAGCATTAAAAAAATAATAACAGATAATAATATAATTAAATAATATAGAAGTTGTTTTGCTTGTGTAAATTAATTGCAATTTTCTGAGGTGGTTAGGAGAAACAGGTTTGAGTCCGGATTTCACCTTGATGCCTCCAGCCTTTGCAAGTATTAAAACTCCGTCAGCTGGTTTAATATGATGAGAACTGTAATGTAATACTGAGCTTCCATAAGGAGAGGTCTTGGATTGGTGGCCTGTTGGTAAGGTAATTGCCCCTGCGAGCATAAGGTTGTGGGTTTGAGTCCCAGGACTGCTAGTGGCACCACTGAGGTACCCTTGAGTGAGGTCAAATGGACACTTCACAAAGACATACAGTGTTATTAGTGTGTATTCTAAAAGTGGCTTTCTAAAACATACTACTCTGCTATTCAGGTTTTAAATAAGACTGTTGTACAGTACTGTATGAAGTAACAGGAGATGTGGTGGAAGTATGCCTTTAAAGTTGAGCTCCACACGCAGTTGTGGTGTAAAAACTTGTACATACATTTAAAGGACATGGACTACTCGCATTCATTTTTCACTTATGGGTTCACGCTTGTGTTGTAAGCCATACACCCCAGAACATCAGCATCCATAGTGGACCATGCAGTGAGTGGAAAAAAAGGTGACCATGGTATCGCTCCCTCCGCCCCCAGGGATTTGCAGGAATAAAATGGGAGAATATTGTTCCGAGTATGAATGTGCTCTGGTTAGCATTCCAGAAACGCTGTACAGTGTAGACTGAGCTTAAAAGGAAGACTTAATTTTTGGTGGAGGGCCTAAACAGAGGGTGAACAACACAATAAGCTTCCTCTGAGATTGTCAAACTGTTTACAGGTCATTCCCACATGGGATTTCGTACGCCACCATTTTCTACTACATGGTCAGACAAGTGTCGAGGCTTCCTGTAATGTGAATGCACTTGTATATACATAGTAAATGTCATGACAGAGTTGGTTTAACACAAATAAATAATCAAGTCTACGTTACTGTGTCTGGTCTAACGTGCCTGTGATTTGATCGTCTTTGCATTTATTAGTTAGACTGGTTATGCATTTCATGTATCCGAGGTAGCATACATCCTAGTCAAAATGAAATTCTTCCTAGTTAAAATTTCTGTTTTTTTGTTTATTTCCAAATACCACATTCTTACTAGTACAAACTGAATAAATGTACGGGGCTGTTTTAACATTTCATAGTCAGACTGGATATGGAGAAATTCTTCCTATCTATAATGAACATTACAGTTATCTCAAGCCTCATTCTTCCAAGTACAAATGACGTCACCTTCCCCCATTCGTGTCTTTTGGGTTTTAACTTGTATATCTCCAAAACGACATTCTTCCTCTCTACAATGAACATTACAGATATCTGAAATACAGTTCTTACTAGGAGAAACTGTCGTTTCAGAAATCTTCAGTACAGTTGTCACTAATTCTCATTTCAGATATCAAAAACTTAAAAAGAAAAATTTCTAAACTTTATATTTTAATATCTAAATGCATTTTGACTAGTAAAAATGCCAATACATATATCTGTTACTGACAGTATTACTTGTTAAAATAACATTTCAGACATCTTTAAAAAAAACCAGTGCTTTAACACTGGTGAGCCCTTCTGCCTAACACAGTAGAATATTAACAGGCTATTGCCATGTCAATGTAACATTTTGGACCATTTTTATGAATTTAGCTTAGTTTAATCTGTATGTAAATTGTTTGAAGTGGTCCTTCTTTCTTGTTTTGTATTCTGGTGAGCTCATTTCTTCTGTAGTGTTTCATTTCTCCATCGCAGCTCCACGTCAGGGGCTGAGAACAGGTTGGGATTGGATGCAGACCTGTGGTTTCACTCTTCTTCTAACCAAATAAATCAGAAAACCTTATTGATCTCAGAGGAAATTGGGGCAGTAATGTGAAATCTGACCTTGATTACGTTATCTAAGTTGTTTGTCTTCAGTCTTGAAGACTAAAGTAGAAAAACTGCTGCTGGTCAGCTGTATGGCATTTAGCAGACATTTATCTAAAGTGACTTCTGTTCCCGAACTTGGGTTAAGGGTCTCACTCAGGAAACCAGTGGTGGTCTGCGGACAGTAGGATTCAGACTTTGACCTCTTGGTCCATTGGCAATATCCTGCCCACTTGGCCACCAGCACGTCTGAAGAGTTCTTATTTAGAAACCACTGATTGGCCAATCAGCAGGGGTGGATGGAACGATCCGAATATCGACAGTATCGATGCCAACGTTGATAAGATAAACCTTTACTGGTCCTACAAGTGGGAAATGTGCTTTGTCATGGCAGAAAGTGGACAGAACAAAGTTAGGAGCAGCAAAAATTAAGAAAACAATAGAATAGTATACATTAGAATAAAACAGAACAAAAATAAAATACTATACTAACAGTGCAGTATAAAATGTACATTATACAGTCTAAAGAAAAAGAACATGGGCATCTGTATTGTAAAATATTTACATAGATGTACTTGTATAGATGTATATAAACTACATGTGAACTAAGTGATAAGTCTGTGCACAATGACTTTTAGATATGTAATATATAAAATATATATAGTTATAAATACAGAATGGATAAACAGTGTAAGCTAGATACACACACATACATGTACACAGTGGAGTGACAGGCATTGAAAATAACAGAATAAATGCACCAAAATTATCATGTGGAAATATTAAAGGTTCCTTAGTTTGGAATATGATATTTGTGTCATGTCTAGATTTGAAAATAGTTTTACATTTTTGCTGGCACTACTGCCAAAACGATCATCCCCTCATATTGTTCGCCTTAGCTTCATGTATCCGTGAACAAAAAAAAACAAACACTATTTGTGTGGAGTAGAAAGAAATTCCAAAGACTTGACATTGTGTCTGGTGATGAGAGGTAGTTGGGCTCAGATTCAGAAGCAATTCAGAAGGACTTAGAAGCAATTGTGAAGGTTATAGCATGTTGTTTCGGTTTATTGAGCACACTGATGACACATGAGGTGCACAAAAGTATTGGGATGCCTAACTATTACACCAATAGTGACTTCAATGACATTCCAAGACTTTAATATGGAGTTGTTCCTCCTTTGCAGCTATAAAAGCTTCCACTTTCTGTGAGTTTCTGTGGGAATTTGTGCTCAATTAATACTGTAGAGCATTATTGAGGTCAGACCCTGATGTTGAATGAGAAGTCCTGGCTTGCAATCTCTGCCAGTTCATCCCAAAAGTGCTGGATGCGGTTGAGGTCAGGACTGTCAGGACTGTGGCCAGTTAAGTTCTTCCACACTGAACTCCTCCAGCCATGTCTTTATCGAGCTCACCTTGAGAACTTGGACACAGTCATGCTGGAATAAAAAAGGTTTTTGTTGGAAGCATGATGTCCAAAATGTCTTGGTCTGATGTAGCATCAAGATTACCCTTTACTGGAAGTAATTTAAAGGTGTGTCCCAATACTTTTTGTCCATAAAATTGTACATTCATCTCCTGAATCATGACACGCTGGTCTTTCCTAAAGTATTTACTTGGTATCAGATCGACACCAAATGCTGCAGTATCACCCACAACTGCTCGTAATTAACTGAAAAAAAAGAAGAAAAAAAAAAAGCCGAAGATAGAATCAAATGTGTTTTCAGAACTCATTTCCGCTGAACAGATTGTTCAGGAAACACCTTGCTCAAGTTGTGCTCTCACGGTCCTCTGGCCGCAGGTGAAATATTATTTTGCAAAATATATTCAGTGTATTAATTTTCTGTGTTTTTGCATAAAAGCAGAAAGTAGGGTAGCCGTCAGCTGCAGCAGAAGGCCGCTGTTACCTAGCAACCGCTGATCAAGGGAACGATAGTTGTTGTGTAAACAAACTGCGCTGTCTGGTTCAGGCCCTCTCCACCAATCAGATTGCACTATTGAAATTTTGCGTGAACTAAATACTAATGAGTGTTTATGATGAGAATGTAATGAGTATATAAGTATCAGAGTTGAGCATCCTCAAATATCCACGAAGCAATTGTAATAAAATATACTACATTTTACGTTCATATATTCACACATACAGCTCTGGAAATATAGACCACTGCAAAAATGTTCCGTTTCTCAGGTTTTATATATTAGAGGTGCAATTATTGAACTGAAAATATTTGCCTTTGTTTTTAAGAACTGCTGACAATATTTCTCCTCATTTCCAATGAAAAATATAAAGCACCATTTTAAAGAAAATGACAAAATATAAAAATAAGAGAAATGACTCAGCGTTTACAGAACTTTAATATCCAACCGGTCTCACTGTGAGAGAAGAGTGTGGATTACAGCATAGTTTTATACTTTTCCTCATTAACTAAGATGTGATTCAGGTGATCACTGATCAGTCCCTCATAAAGCAGAATGAGGAGCTTGTGTAGGAATTTAACAGACACTGGCATGGAAATATTGTCACATTCATGGGTATACTGATTTAAAAATAAACTGCAGTGCTCTCTTATTTATTTTCCAGAGCCATATATAAACATGTATTAACAATTTGTAAACAATTTGAGAAAAACGGAAGCAAAATTGCAAAATCCTAGTCATCTTTATCTAAAAGCAGTGTGATAAGAGCTGAAAACCCTTTTAGTCAATTTGTGTGACAAAGCAGGCTCCACTAAAGTAGCCATTAGAGCTGCGGCTTGCTTTGACCTATAAATCTTACTAGTAAGATCAGTGCATAGTATTTATGCATTATAGCATCAGATAACATCTAATTGGGACACAACCTGGCAGTGATTCCAAGATTTTGTTCCCAGGTAGTAAAAAAAGCCTCCAGTCTACGATTCTAATAGCTCAGCAGCTTAAAACACATTTGGTCTGTAGAAGCTACAAAGCAACAAAAAAAGAAATTCAGTAAAGGCAGCTTTCTTGTTTATGTACTCAAGCTCGTTTATTCTCAGCTGTCCACGAGCCAGCCTCACACAGGCTGTTTGACCAGATGGGCCCTGAGGTCAGCACTTCTGTTATGAAATAAATAACGAAACACGACACCGCCATGCGTAGATGCTCCAGGAGAAAAAGATTTATTTCAGATATAGCAACTATTTTAAGCTCGGTGTACCAGACAGTGACGAAGAAGTGGGTCTTTATTCGTTAGGACAGTTTAAAGGCTCATATTCTCACATCCCCATTAACTCCCAGAGGGGACACAGCCCCTTCTCAAGCATTCCTGTACACTTTCATATGGTTTTAACAGTGATCATGCACTTTTATTCCTTTTTTTTTTACAAAAGTAAAGAGATCTTAATGAGATCTTAAATATGCTGTGTTATAATGAACACTCATTAAGATCTTTACTTTTAAAAAGATGAGTCACATTTGAAGTACTTGATAAACGTCGGAAGTATATTTCCAAAATACTTTCACTGTGATGTTCTTGAATATCATTCCACTACTCATGCAGGACTGGACACAGGTAAGGAGAGAGCAAATAGCACTTCCAGCCGAGACAGGACATCCAAGCAACTGTGTTTATCAGAGAAACAACAGAAACGCTGCAGTGGTGTTCAGCATGCGGCTATAAGACAAACCCTCATTGGCGATTCATTATGAATAATGTGAGGCACGTAGTGAACAAAACAGTACAGAACACAACGGAGACGGCGAACGGATAGAAAAACCATGTGAGACCAGAACAATTGAACCTGAACAGGACAGTTCATCTCATCCTAGCACAAAGAAAATAACCCTAATAACGTCTTCTGAGGATCCATTATACAGGAAACATAGCAAAGGAACACTTACGATGTTTTTCAACAAATAAAATAATTCAAATAAAGTAACGAATTAAAATAATATGGTGAAATATGATGGCTACTCTGGGTCACAGAGGTGATCACATCCTTTCGCTGCCTTTATCAGGCCTTAATCTTTCAGGTTCACTTTCTTCAAAGGGCCCATCAGCGCTGGGCAATATGTGCAATAAAAAAATAAAAAAATAAAAAAAAACTAGAAAATGCTAGAGTGTAACAAATCTAGCCTGAAAAGGCACTCGCACACACTGTGTGTGTTCAGGCTGTTTCTCCTCCAGGGGGTAGAGGGGTGTTTTAGTAGTTTGAGTATGACAGACTACATTTAGAAACTCATAAGTACTGAAATTGCTTGTTTTATAGCTATTAATGTTTAGAGGGAGAAAAAGAATCGGTTCAGTACCAGTACTGTGTCATTTCTAACGCTAACGCAAGTTTCCGTGGCCCTTAACATTAATTTAAATACATGAAATCAAATAAAAAGTACATTTCCCTTACTTGAAAGGCATTTTCTGTCTGGTTGATGTTAATGTTGAGTAAAGTTCCCTTTAGTGTAAATTTAACAGAGAAGGAGCAGTGTCAGTGTCTCATGTTCTCAGTCGAGGTGTTATTAATTGTACGAGTGCTACTTTAAATAGCATCTGATAAGACAATATTGCAAAACACTTAGATACTTAATTGTATCAACAGCACCCAGAACTAAGGTCTACAGACCACAAAGTTCCAAAGTACCCTTAAGAAAATGCTCCATGAGTTGTGCAAATACAGTTGGAAAGCTATAGGTGGGCTAAATTATGATATCATTATCATGATACATAATATGTTTAACTGAGCGTATTGCGGATAAAACTGACCATCTGAACATCAGGTGCGAGATATGCTGAATAAAACTAATTGTACCTAGAGAGCTTGATGGTTTTGTGCATCTGTGTGTCAGAATATAACGATATTTGTTATGTATTGTGAAAATGTGTAAATATTGCAATACATTTTTTTCCCATATTGCCCATCCCTACATAAAGCAAACAGCATACCTTCACTATAAAGGATAGGTCACCAATTTTGTCCAATTTCTGTCCGAAAGGATCAGGTTGGCCGCAGGTTTGTACAAAAATCAAGCAGAAGCTCGTCTGATTCCACTTGGTCTTAAACAAGCTCCTGCTTGGTGGGAATGAAGACTTGCAGCAACACTGGCCCATCGAGGAGAAGACTGGGGACCCCTGCTATAAAGTGGCGACACAAATAGTTAAAAGGTACAAAAACAAATACTGTAAATGGAGTGTTTGAGTCAGGCAAACAGTCAATAGAACATATCTAAGAGTTAAATAGCTGGTGGTAACAGGAAACCATTTAGATTTACTATTCCTCAATCAGACATGAAAATCTCCTAAATTCAAAAGTTCTGTAGAGTCCCATAGAAGTTTGTGGGGGAAATGATCTGGAAAATGTTGTGTCAGACTGTGTCTCTCTATTCCACCCATTCTGAAGAGTATCTTTTCAGTCCACGGGGTGAAGGTTGTCCTCAGACTAGCAGAAATGCTGGAGAAAGATTCAAAACATCCATCTTCTGTCCTGTTTTCTTTTAGTGTTTCATATAAAACTCAGAGAAAGGAAGGGCCGTCCCTTGCAGGTTGTTTTTGTAGGAAATGTAGAAATGAAACTGGGTTAGGGTTGCTGGTGAGGTTAAAGTCCTCTTCAGACGCCCAGAGACCTCTTAACTTCTTAAATCAGTCCCACTTGGCTCACACACTGACCCAACTTAGATTAAACGGTCAGCTGCACCACAGCTAGGCACAGGACTCCTCACGAAACAGCCTGTGAAAACAAGCCAATATGTTATACAACACCCCCCAAAAATAAAAAAAAATACAAAAAAGTTCCAACCAGTTTAGCCAATCAGAACTCTGAGGGGAAACATCTGTTAGAACTGCTCATAAATGTACACTCCAATGGAATTCATGCACTATTAAAATCATCATGATGTAAACAAAGGTCATTGACTGGTTTGACATGGAACATTTTGGAGTCAAAATAGTTTACAGTGGTGGTGACAGGATTCAGTAGGACGTATGAATAAACAGGAACTGACAAAACTAAAACAGGCCCACAGATAGTTATTAAACAAATCAGTTAAGAATACAAGGCCTGACGTCTGAGATTTCACATCAAATCCACTCTTAATTACTTTACGCCTTACAATAATAAGGAATGCTGAAATGTATGGAAACTGAAATTCCCTTTGAGAAGGTACGTTCTAAAGGTCACAATCAAATTCCAAAGTGCATTTAAATGCTTCCATAAGAAAAAATTAAGTGTTTCAACTAAGCTCGTGTTCACTGTACCTTTAGCTAAGGGTTAAATGATACAAACATATATATTTAGCTGCTAATGATCTAAAGAGTGAGCCGCTGCACATCATTAGTTCAGGCTGGTTTCTCGGCCTTTGGAAAATGTCACAGTTGCTTTACAGCGGTTGCAGGATTTAAATAGATCTCCCTGCAGCAAAAGGTTAGGTCACTGAAACAAATGGGTTAGACATGAACTAAACAGAAGGCTGGGTCTGAAGTATCTTTGAAAAGACATTTGCTGTGCTTGTCTCACGGTGGTTTTCCATGCTTTTTTTCCTTTTCAAATAAGTGAGCATTTGAAATAACTCACACTCTCACACACACACACACATACATGTATTTATGTGTATTTTTGTATGTATGTATGAAAACCTGTTAGCCAGTACCAGTTTTAGTAGTATAAACAAGCCAATGAGAGAAGGAACAATTTTAAATTTATATATGTGTGTGTGTGTTTGTGTCTTTGGGGGGCACCCACCCAAATATTGCTTTTCTCAAAGCAAATTCACTCCTTGGTACCATGGCTCTTCCCATTCTGTTCATCATCTTTTTCCTCCTCCTCTTCATCGTTTTCCATTCCGTCCATCATCGAGTCCTCCGTTCCCAAGATCACGCTCTGTCTCACACTGACAGAAATCACCATGGCCTGAACGATGCCATAAATCAGAGCAAACTGAGGCAGGAACTCCTGAACCAACCACAGCAGACCAGCCATCCCTACGGAGGACACGAGGAACATGGCCATGCCATGGAGCCACAGTTTCAGGGCACCCTGCACGCCGAGGACTTCTAGAATGAACTTGGTCGGGTGCGAGACCGTCCACAGGAATCCAACCACAAACAGGTCGAAGAGGTGGCGAAGAAAATTGAAGCATATCTCATAGTGTTCTGGAAGAATCTCTCCTGTCCAGGCTTGGGCCAGGACCTGGAATGGAGACGGGCCCTTAGAGAGTGGTGTGGGGGATGGAGGAGGGGTACCATAGTCTGAAAGATCGCCATCTTTGGTGTCCAAGGCATCGTTAAAACCAGCGCACTTCCTTTGCCGAAGTCCATCAGCCTTGCTTGAACCCCACCGAAAGAAAAAGCCAGAGGGAAGCATCCTGCTCCACCAGCGAGGAGCACTCTGTGGAGAAACTGGTTCCTTCGTAAATGCACTCAGATCTTCTACTTGTAAAGGTGTGTGCGTCTCCTCGGCCTCCCAGAACTCCTCAGTTGGAGTCTTTTGGTCATTTTGATTCCTCTGTCCACCCCAAAACCAGGAGGTCAACCCCCCCAGGCTCCACCTGCTCTTCAGCTGACCCTCCCTTGTTAAGGCCTTTTCAGGTTTGGCTCTGCTGCCCCAGGGGCGATACAGGTTTGCCGGGCTCACCCAAGCCCAGACACGTCCCACCACGGCTGTCATGGCTTTTTTGTTTCACTTTATGAACTAAAGAAATCCTTTCACAATTCAAGCTGAATAACAAGTTACCTAAAAACTAACTTCACATTTACCAACTACTGAGCTCCCACTCAGTATCACAGAGTGGCTTTAAAGGTCAGATCATAGTTTATAGAGTTTAGACAAATTCACCTATCCACAAGCAAACCCCATTTCATGTCTTCGATGAAGAGACATTACCCAAAACACACAAGCACACACCTGTGCTGAAGAACAAGTTCACCAAGGAGAAATACAGACACACCCAGACATTCGGGGTGTAAATAGCAGCTCTAAAACCTTAAAACACTCCTCTAAAACAGGCAAAGGATACCGAATTATATTTTAAACCCTTGCTTTACGACGTCACTGCTCTGACTATTGTTTTAAACTCATTTTTGAAAGAAATATCCCTAGACTCTTCTCAGCAAGCAGCTCTATCCCGGCTCTGTAGGTGAAATTGTGTGATGTCAGCTCCTCGGCTACCGTGGACTCTGTTCTGATGGAGAAGATGTTTCAAACGAGCCCAGCTCCTTTTAAAATGATAAGTTTGTTGAGTATCGACTTGCTGGTCTTAGTGTGGTCCGTCCAGCTAGCTCAGCTTTAGCAGGGCGCTACCAGTGCGACCGACGTCAC
>JBBMFX010574309.1:0-14541 GCA_037832545.1 Rhabdalestes septentrionalis | reverse complement strand
ACTAGCGTCTTGAGCTGAAACTACGCTAAGAGACGCTAAAGAGTGGTCCGGACCAACCTTACGAACGTGGGACGTACGTAAGATATACTTGGTGTACGAACACTTTGGGAAACGTTCCATAACGTTAAGAGAGACGTTAAGGTAAACTTAACAACTACTTAGCGATAAGAAGCTTTTGAGAAACCTCATTTTGAGAGACACACTCATTTTTCTGGGGGAAAAAAAAACTTAAATATTGATTGAAACTGAGTTCCATATAAAAAATTAAATTGTTCGTTTCCTTCTTTTAGTTTATAACTAATAAAATATTACATTTAATTTATTTTTATCAGGACCTTTTTGTTTTTGGTAATAAAGGAGGTTTTGTTTCATTTGCTGCCGAAAAGAAACCCCAGAAATGGGTAAAGAATAGCTCTATCATTGTTTAAAGTAAAAGAAAAAATCAAGATCATACATATTTTATTGTCGTAATAAATAAACAAGTGAAAAAAAGTCAAATAAATTATAGGCTTTTTAAAAATTGTATTTTTGCTGTATCGAAAACATACCGAACCGTGACACCACTGTTTTGTATCGAAACGAACCGTGATTTTTGTTACACCCCTAATCACAATGAAAAATGTGACAGAGTGCATCATGGGAAATAAGGATTCTATGATATTTGATAACCAGTTGTAATCAACAGCCCCGTCCAATACATTCATGTTATACTGGTCCTTAGTTCTCTGGATCCAATTTTATTTGTAAATTGTGCCAGAACTGAATATTTTCATCCCTATTTTTTCTATCAAATTTAATTTAATTCTACAATAAGAATAATTAATTGTTTTTGGTGAATGTTTCAAACCATAAGGAATACATCAGTAATAACAACCAAATTGTGAGTTTACCGAATTGCTACTCCCCTACTAGCTGACGTAACAGAACTGGCAGTTCTCCTCTGAATATGTTCTGCTGTCCTGGCTGACTTCACATGACTCCGAGGAAGCACATGCTAGCTCTCAGCCTCCCAGTACTGCAGATATTATGTGATAACAGGAGTCCAAACTAGCATGTGAAATTATTAATTATTATCCGAAAACTGTAGGAGGAAAAAAAATCGAATGGGAATCGTAAGGCAAGTAACGTGTTAAAGTTGTATCATGGGACTTCTCGTGAGTAGCTCCATCCATGTGTCAGGCTTATTATTTCTTGAACCTTCTCATCTGCCAAATCTTCTGGGATTTTGGAAAGAAGTGGCAGGGCTTGGCAGTAGGCCTCGGCCTCTGAATGTGTTCTCAGCCAAAACTTGGTTCACTGGATTCCATCTATTGTGTGATGGGCAGA
This sequence comes from Rhabdalestes septentrionalis, assembly GCA_037832545.1. NCBI lineage: Eukaryota > Metazoa > Chordata > Actinopteri > Characiformes > Alestidae > Rhabdalestes > Rhabdalestes septentrionalis. The sequence continues at coordinate 13,215 of JBBMFX010574309.1, read as the reverse complement.
GAGTGGCTGTGAGGATTAAAACTGGTGAATGCGTTTGTGTAGGCAGTTTTATGGTTTGAAACGGTGCATTCAAAGTCCACATTTTTTGATTCAGAGAGAAAGAAGCAGCCTAGTATGACAGCGGTGCTTAATGCTTTACAAGGTTGTGTTAATTAGTATGCTGCGCATTTTGAAATCTGTGTGACATGAGTGTAATATTGGCTCCCGGAGAGCTGCTACCAGCTCATACAGTTCCTAGGAATCATATGATTGGCGTGGGTGCTTTGCGCTGTAACTGGCTGATGAACAGAAGGCATGTGAGTTTCTTTAAGAAGATTTAGGCTGCTACAGCCAGGAGCACCTCTCACTTTCCTGCTGTGTTGCTGGAGCCTCTGAGTGTTGTACTCACACTTCTCTCAGATTAAAAACCAAGAGGACACAAAGCTGTAATGTTGTTTCAGCAAAGTTTTGGGACGCAGTTTAGACCTATCAACTAAAATAATGCGAAGTTTAAATTCTTCCACTGGTCATTTTCTAAAATGAAGAACAGAGCCAGATTTACACCCAGCTGTATATACTTGTCAACATAGCGTTTTGAGATTTTTCCTAATAAAATGTTTAAATAATAGTTTTTGATAGTCAAATAACATATTGGTATTTAGGGGCAGGTGGAGTGGCAAGAATACATTTTCTCAGTACATAAGCAATGTAAATAATTATCATCATATTGCTGTAATTGACAGCCCAGTAGTAAATAAGTGAAATATTTGTTCCCCACTTCATCTTCCGGTAAGTCAGGTTAGTTTCTAGAATGTTCTTCATTCTTTGCTCTCAGTTCCTCCTTCTATAGTATCAGATCAACACACACACACACACACACTTTTACACTCGCCCTTGGTATGGAACGAGCATGAGAAGTGACCTGACTGAGAACCGAAACACATGTTTCATCTCATCCTGTGGGCTTTTTTAAAATGCAGTCGTGAAAGCTGGACTGAGAAGAAGGTTCACGGAAACCTGTAGTAAAAACCCCTCGCTCAGCTTCCACCTCAATTTCTGCGTTCCCACAACCCTCAGCTATTTTGGATTGTGTGCCAGGATGGCTGCAAGACATCAGAATCAGACCATTTTCCGTTAGGAACTTGCTTATGTAATGACTGCAAAAACACACAGACAAAGAGACAAGTACAATATGTAATACAAATTCTAAATACAATCTAGAGGAAATAATTGTAGAAAAACTTTATATGAAAATATTATATGTTACGTACATAAAGGCAGGATATAAACCCTACAATACTACATAGTTGTAGTAATGTAACACAGTTGAGTGAAATCTACTGACACAAATGGCAGTTTGGAGTAAATGATTGCACTTAGTATAGATCAGTACTGATATTAATATTGCACTGTAATATTGACATAAGTAGTGATATTGCAATTGAAGTGATTTAGTGCCCATTTAGAATATCACAGGAAACTGCACAAAGATATTGCACATAATGATACAATTGAATGGTGCACAATAGAATGAGCAGTTGTTAAAGTTAATGTACACTCTACAGTCTACCTGTGCCGTATTGTCCGGATAGGTTAGTAGAAGTCATGTAAAAATAGTTACAGACAGTCTTCTTAATGAGCGTTGAGTTCAACAGCGAACTGTTAAGTTCCAGTGTTCTCCCATATGAAATAAGAGGCATTCTTGCACTCCACTCTGTGTGTGTAGGGCTGCCACAGTCTCAGCTGCACCATGATGGCTCAGCACAGCTTTGTAAACTGAGGAGCATTTGAACCTAAAATGATAACTGTGCCACCCCTTCGTACCCTTTACACCCAGCGCCAGCTGAATGCAGCACATCAGCAGTCACGAGCCTGTGAAGAGCAGTTTTAGACTTTGAGTTCATTGTTTGGTGCTTGTGAACATTGTGCCGCTAGTGTGTAAACAGTGCAAAGCAGCACAAACATTTAATTTTGCTTCAGTGATTTGCCTCATCACTGTTTCTGGTATAGAACAAGCTTACACTAGCCCAGACATCTTAATATCTTTGCTCTTAGATCATTTTAATTGGTAGAGGGAGTGTCCAGTGTAATGCTTGCTATACTATTCAGGACGTAGAAGGCATTTTAAAACCCCAAACTAGGCTCAGGCTAACAAAGTAACATCCTGTGTTACTGTGCCACAGCCACATTACATAGCTTCTACTAGAGCTCCATGAAATGGGCAAAATATCAGTATTGTCATTTTACTTGTACATATTGCGATTAGAATGCCTTTCAAGATTATAAAGGGCCTATATCACTTTTCTGTTACTAAAAAGTATGTAAAAATAGCTTAAAATAGTACATTTACTCTCCCAATCCATAGGGCCCATATATGGAAAATAAAATAAAAAACTCAAATCAATTTTGAGTTTAAATATATACATACATTTAAATATATCTTTATATTCATGCTTGAGCTGTCATGCTCTGAATCACCAGCACCTTTAACTGTTAAAGATTCAAATTATTATTTTGATTCATCATAACACCCAGTAACTCACCAACAACTTAGGGAGGTTGATATTGCCATATTGACTAGCAGATGACATCTGCTTAACATGTACCCACATTTCCCCCCAAGGGCAGACAGGTTCTAGTGGACTGTCTGAAAGACACCCTGAGCCGGGAGTACTGCTGCCAGCTTTCCTCCGGCGGATTTCATGTTGTTTTTTTTAGTCTGGGTGAGAGTAAAAACCTAGAAATGGACAGGACCATTTTTCTTCTGCTGACTACATTACTAAATCATAATGTAGTCTAGAAGTTACTCCTTTGTTTTGTAAATATAGACAGGAATATTGTTTCCCATTTAATGCTGAGCTCATTTGTTTCTTTGCTTTTTGGGTTGTTTTTTTATATGCACATACCCTGCAGCAAGGAGTTCTCATTTTTGGCTGGTTCATCTTCAGGAACACAACCAGCAAACCTAATTATGGGGTTAGTGTCAAGAAAGGTGACTGAGTCATGGATTCCTTTTGTGGTGGTGAGCTGTCTGTGTCTCGCGTAGAAAGACTGAGATTGGTCAAAACGTAATTACTACTGAGGACAGTTTTGTGTAATGATGGAAGGCCTCTGTTTGGGTTAGAGTGTGTTTCTTCCCATGGGATCTCATTAAGCTAGCTTTACTAATTATGTTACCTATTTGTAACCAAGTAAATCAAGTTAATTTCCTGTTATAAGGCATTTCTCCCTAAAAACATGCCACAGCAACCTTCTCAGTTCTGCTGAAACTCACTACTACAGTCGTCTTCAATTTTCTTGTGAAAAACACACAGTTCTTCACAGTTTCCTGATACTTGCTTCACCAACCTTCACATTCCTCCTGATACTCACTGTCCTTCACATTTTTACTGATACTCACTGTCCTTCATAAGTTTCGTGCTGTTAAAACAGGTCACTTTACGCTGAATTTTACACATTACACTTCTTAATATTTATCCCGAAACTCACTACACCAACCTTCTACACCTTTATACATTTGTGTCATTCAAGAGGTTAATTTTTTATTCAGGCAACCATAAGACAAATGCAGTTGCAGTATAAGAGTGAAACACACATTTATGTCTATGAAACACAAGAAATCCGTATGTTTCAGGTAACTTTGCTGAGCGAAGACAAATGTTTTTAAAGGTCAGCAAACAAAGATTCTTACTACTTTCCAACATGAGAACATTCACTAGTTAGCAATGTTACCCCACTTATATCAAACAAATGCCAGTGTGAGTAGGTTTGGTCTGTGGGATTTAATGGAAAATCGTTCTGAATGCAGTATCCATATGTTGGCCTTCATTCTTTTTCCACAACCATCCTGCTGTCCTAGGTGGAAGTCTACCATTGTAGGATAATAAAGAATATATGTCTGTAATTAGATTACAGAGTGACCCTGTAAAAAGTGAGTAAAAAGACCAAACCTATTTTGTGTCACAGATAATTTAGCCATGGTCACACAAGCAGGTTCCACACCAAATCAAGTAACTTTGCTCTGTTTTTAAAGCAAACAGTGAAAGTGTTTTGCTTGGCCTTGAGTGAACTGTGTGGAGAGACCTACTCTAACATGTAAGGCACAAATTGCTGGAACATTTAGCATGGCTATGAATTATCTCTAGTTCTAGATTATGAGTAAAGAGCCCTCTCCATGCAAATGTTTCAGTTCTTTTCTGAAGGGGATCATAAATGATCATAACAGCTCCCATCAGAATGGGCAATAACAAAATCGGCAATCAGACGGCTTGTTATTTTTAAATTTAGCCAGTCTTGTTTTGCAAGCGCTCTGTGTTTAAATGCCACCGCTGCATCTGTATCAACATGTCTTAGCATGAATATACATGACTCAATGATTCATAAGAGTTTATTATTTGTGCATCCCTAATTTTCACCATCAGTAATGTCATTTAGTCCCCTTTCTAAATAACAACATGCTGAGTACGCATGTTTTCAAATACAATTGATCTGCAATACTTTCCATCCATTTACTACTGTTAAATAACAATAGTTCATTGTTGTTTGTGCGTATTATTTGGTTCAACAGTGTCAGTAAATGCTCAATTTAATGTTGAATTTAATAATTCAGCTAAATTCTAGTAAAGAGCTTAGAACCCTACATTTGCAATTTAATTGCATTTTGATTCTTGACTAAACGAGCTAGGCCATTTTTCCAGTGGCTAACAAAATGTTCTAATTTTGAGATAAGCCAGAACGACCCATTTTAAAATAATAACACCCATTTTCTAGATCACTCTTACAAATAATTCAATTTACACTTCATATGTAACGAACAGTACTACTACTAGTCAAACAAATCCAGTTTTTGACAGTTTTCATGCAATCATTCTTATTTTACTAAGGTGCTTGGACAAATATTGTATCATGTAACATAACATGGTGTCAGATAAACAAATGAGTCTGACTGGATTTTGCTTATCTCGATAGCAGGGATGATACAGAAGATTTGCCAAGTTGCCATTTCATTGCTAATTTAGTGTTCCAGGTTTGTTGTGCATAACTAGGGTAACTTCTAAATTATAGGCGTTAGCTCAGAGGAATTTTGAAATATTAATTTTTATCTATTGGCCCAGGGACAAACAAAATGCCTGAAAATGGTTAAATGCTGAGATGGTGGACAATAGAAAATATTTACAGAGTTGAGGCAAAATGACCCAAAGGCTTTTTTTTAAATAGAACTGAGCCAAATCTATTGGGTTCTTCACACCATCTGTGAAGAAAGAAGGATGAGTCATAAAAAAAGCCACATGTCTGCTTGCTTGGTTTAATTGCTTTATATGAATGCATCACACTTTTGATAAATGCTTATTACCTGAAATATACAGGCATAGTTACATACAGTGAAACATTTCCAATGCATAATTGGCATATTGAACAGTGTGAAATTATTTCTCTGCATTTAACCCATTCAATAAATAAAGACCAGATACACAGATACACAGAGCCTGGGGACAGTACCTTACTCAAAGGTACCTCAGTGCAGCAACTAGCAGTGTTGGGACTGGAACCTACAACCTTCTGATTGCAGGGGATCTGTTAAACAAGGAACAATGTACAGAACTGCTCATAAACACTGCAAAAATAGTTATTTCCACTGTTGTCTTTCTTTGACTGCTCTGTCATCATGGTCAGTCAAGCCCAAAACATTTTAGGAGCAAAAGAGACTATTAAAGAGTCTCATGCTTTATGTAAATAAGGAGAAGCTGTTTATGGATGCTAAACAAAATAAAACAGAAGCTGCCAAATTGTAGTGTGCATATTGTGGTCTCTGGTTGAAATCATCTAAATGTTGATCACTGCCTCATTGTCATTAGGCTTCAAAGACTAGCTTTTGAAATGTGATCGCTGTTCTCTTTGAAACTGCAATCATCCCTAGTTCAGATTCTAGGACCCTAGTTATAGACCCTGACTTAACAGCCACGTATGCAGTCACATGTATGCAGCTTCTATAGATAGCCACACTCTAACAATTGATTTCAGAAAGACTGTTGATCATATTTTACTTTTCTTGTTATGTCTTCAGATTGATGGTCCCAGGACTGTGATCTCCACCGTGGTCAGATTTATGAGGGCAGCCCCTGTAGATTAATAGTAAGTACTGTTATAATTTCTTAGCCAATACTTTAAGAGATAATAAATTATTGAATACATACTTTTTTTCAGTAACGTATAGCTGTAATTTAATATTACAATCAACCCACTAACCTTTGTAGTCTATCTTGTTCTCTGTTTATATCCTCATTTAGCATACATTCCAAGTTCCTTTTGAGTGATGCTTGCTTTGGTTCTTTATTGGTGTCTATGTGTCCTGCTAGTGGTCCTACAGTACTCTTTTTATATTTGCAGGTCATGCAACACCCAAATTTTGAGACGAGGCATCCCCTGCAGCCAGAAGAGCAGGAGACCGGTTATGACCCTCTGCACAACTATAACCGAAACAAAACCCGTAAGTGGAAGTAGGAAAAAATGAAGGAAGCATGACATTAGCTATCTTTTTTTCTCATTTCTCAATGGTGGTGATCAATAGCGTAATCAAATTGTCTTTTCGGTTATGATTGACAGTCTTTGACTTTTTTTTTGTATTCTTCTAAATGTCCACTAATGACTAAAACAGCACCTGTCTGCACATACCTACATTACCACTGTGATCTATGTGTATATTTGTTTGTTTAATTTTCAACAACAGCTATATAAATTATAAATGAAACATGTTGAAGCATTAACCACTCTGCACCACACTGCTGTGATGTGCGTAGTGCTCTTGCATTATTGGTGTGAGGCAATACAGTGGTCGCACGTGTACAAAACCCAGTTTAAGTTTCAAACTCATGAACTGTTTAACTCTCCTGCTGCACACTACCACCTCACACTTGTAATTAGTGCAGCCCACTCATGGTCAGATCACCTAAGATACACAGTAATGCTATTTGTGAACAAGGCCTAGGGCTCACTGAAATGACTAAACACACATCTGCAATTCTAACAGAAATAAAAAGATATTTTTTTCAATTATGTGTGCGAACACTTTTTACCTCTTTGGTAGCAATGACTTATAAATTACTAAGACCTGTAGTTCTGCACACCTAGTGTCTACACAGGAGAAACACCATCAAGACCTTTTTTTTTTTTTTCATTTACTGTTTAATCAATCTAAGTTATTAGAAGGTATAGATAAAGCGGATGTGTTCAACATTAAAGCTTTCACTCTGTTGAAATGTTCATGAAGTGGGCAAAAATCGAGTATTTGTTCAAAGGATTTTGCTAAAAATCATTTTAAAAGAAATAAACAAAAGTTTCAAATTCTCACAGTTGAAGCTGTGTGTCTGTGTAGATATGTTTAATGACCAAAGTTTTGATTGGTACAAAGGGAGTAGACAAACCAATAGCTACTATGACCTGTAAAAATGCCTTTTGATGTGAAAGACTGCTTTGGTGGTGTTGTGTTTTTAAACTTGGTTTTGCAGAGTTATTTATTTATTAATTTTATTTGAATTCTTTAAAGCTAGGAGCTAGGGCTTGGGCATTTTCAGCCTGCGATTAGCAGGGGCTAATCAATAGTCCAGAGCATAGTATGAATTATAAACAGCATAAAGTCAGCTCAGGTAGTGAACCAGGCATGAATAGTCTAAACTTCGCTCAGTTTGGAGAATTGTACCTAAAAATAAGCAAAAAGTGCTTTGCTAAATCGAAGTCTTCAGTTTCTGTTGCTGGGAGAAGCACAGTAGCAGCAGGCTAGCAGCATCTGATGTAGCTCTAAATGGAACCAGGACACTGCTTCCTGTAGTGCTTTGAAGTCATGTGTTTTACTCCAAGTCAAGTCACAGGGAGGCATAATGGCCCTTTTTCAGAAAGTTTAACAAATAATGAATAAAGAGTTGCAGAATGCAGTTTGTGCCGCTGTATTCAGACCTTGGGCAGCTAGCCTCAGGCTTAACACAAAAATGTTTCGTTTATTTATTTATCTATTTTTGTTAAATTGGGTTCCAATCGTGGTGTTGATTGTGTGCTGAAATGTGCAAATGTGAAGTATTCACGAAATATTCAAAAATATTACATATAGCTGCCTAATTCAGTCGTATGTTGCGGTTGCCATCGCAGTGTTTTAAAAAGCAGCAATATTCCCTGTCATATTTTGCAAAGTGTTGCATCATGTATCATGTTGTCAAAATGTTGTTCAACAGCTTACTGCCAAGAAAGATTCCTCGGTAGCATCCTGCGCCTGTTAAGAATGCTGAAGGCATTATTCAAGTGGAAAACAAGTGACAGAAATAAAGACAGTGAGGTGGTGAGAGTAAATGTGAGACAGTAAAGGAGATGCATTCATGGTGTATTCATTTCAGGTGCTTTGTCAGACAGTGCTGCTGAATCCACCTTCCAGTCATACAGGTCAGTAAATAATATTGATACCACAAATCTCTTCTAAATGAATCCGAGTGGAGAGTCTGTGGTCTTTTACTCCATACTGAACCATGATGGGGATTTTTGTATCTGTTGTGTTGAATTCATTATATTGTATAATAATGACATATTTCAGTATGGACTGTTTGTGTTGCACTTATTATTGCTTTGCAGAAAAGAGTGGGATGACTTGTTCCAGAACAGTAACTATCTGGCACGGATCAGGCAGGCAGGCATTAATGGCCGATTGCGGAGCAGCCGATTCCGCAGTGTGTGCTGGAAGGTAAGCAATGGGATTACTACTTGCACTGTAATAATATCATTTATTTGCCGCTATACTGGACTCAGTAGTGACATTTTTCATGCAAATGTGTGTTTTGACACCTGCACACTCAGTTGATCAATTCTGGTGGTGTTACAGCTCTATTTGGATCTCCTGCCTGAGGATAAGAGCCAATGGATCAATAAGACCAAGGAACTCCGTGCTCAGTACGAGCAGATTAAACAGACAGTGAGTACATTTGTGTTTTTGTGTAGGTGTGTACACATGTGTGCCTGAAACTGGAAATCTAAAGCCTCTGGTCCGTCTTTCCCTGTAGCACATCACAAACCCACGCAAAGCTGCCAGCCAGCAGGACCTAGTGGTGAACAACCCTCTGTCTCAGGATGAGGGAGTGAGTGAGCAAGATATATACTCTCACATTGAACAGGAATTTAGTATCTTCTTATTTACCAATGCCTTTCTTTCCCTCTACCCAGAGTTTATGGAACAAGTTTTTCCAGGATAAAGAGTTGCGTGCAATGATCAATCAGGATGTTTTGCGAACGTGAGTTGCTTTCTCTCACACTTTCTGACTTTTTTTACTCTGTGGTACAGTAAAGACTTTCCAAGTTGACCAAAATGGCACATAATTAGAAACCTCACTGACTGGAAACCCGAAGAACCATCTGTATTTAGGTATTTGACTGCATGAATATGAAATTTGAAAAGTTTGTTGAAGGGTTTTACAATTGCACTATCATTTCAAAAACATGAAGGCTAATATGCAAAACACTGCAACAAAATTTAAACCTGTATAACTGACACAGTTCTGTCCAAGGGGTTCTTGTTTGCAGAAACAGCTAAAATTGTGATATTCAGTAGTTTACTTTAGATGACCACACATTTACCATCAACTTACACCATTCAGGAGACTCCCATCACTGTTCTATTTCCCTGTGTGTAGCAGTGTTATGGCAGATTTTGCAGTTATTTTGATTAAACTTTTGTGGTGTTGTTATTTAACCTGCAAGACTGGAAAATGCAGACATGCTATCTACACCAGTCAGTCACAACGTTAAAACCACTCAGATGGATGTGAGGTGAATAACACTGATTATCTTGTTACTGTAACATGTGTCAAGGGATGGGAAATATTAGGCAGCGAGTTAACTGTCAATTTTTGAATGTGATTTGTTGGACCCAGGTGTAAGATCTCACGACTATACAAATGGGTCTTAGCATCTATAAAATGGCAGGTCTGGCAGTGTGTTCCCAGTATGCAGTGACTGGTACTTACTAATAGTGGTCCAAGGAAGGACAATCTGTGAACTAATGAAAGGGTCTTGGGTGCTCAAGGCTCACTATGCATGTAGGGAGGGAAGGATAGCCTGTCTGGTCTGATCCCACAGAAGAGCTACTATAGCACAGATTGCTGAAAGAGTTAATGCTGGCTATAAGAAGGAGGTTTCAGGAAACACAGTGTAGCTGTGAATGGGGCTGTGTATCCCAGACAAATGCTGAACCCTATCCACTGCCGAATTTGATAGCTTCCTGTTTAATAGCTCTGCTGAAATGTTTCCTGTTTTGAAATAGGACCTATTTTTGCATAAAATATTGAAAGTTGAATCAGGTCTCAACTAAAAATCATGTTCAGCATGAAAATGTGCATCAGTATGGCACAGGAGGAGATTTATGAGACCTCAGAAGGGTAAAGTGGGCATTTGGCTGACACTAATGTCCAGAGACTTACAATCTTTAGTGACAGGGACAGTCCCCCCGGAGCAACTGAGCGTTAAGAGTCTTGCTCAAGAACACAATGATTTTACCTACATGGCTACTACATAGTGGGGAAGTCTGGATTGCTTATGTATTTGTGCTTTGTCATGCCTGTTAAACAGGATCTTGCCTCTTTGCCAGCTTAGCCCTGTACTAGTGGAAAAGTGTGAAGTTTGTAGAAATAACCTTAGTTTATATAACAATTTAATTTCATAGCAAAGTCTCAATCTGTTTTTAGAATGGGAGATAAATGATACATTGTCATATTATTTTAATCTGTTCTGTGATATCAGAAAATATGTATGGTAATATCTCAATACAGGGGGTCCTTGTTTTACACCAGTCTCAATATATGACATTTTGAGTTGACACTCACTCCCATAAAATGTTTAAAAATTGACATGGGAAAGTTTCAGTGTACGGCGTTAGCATCGTACGTCGGAACTACGTGGGCTAACTAGTTTGGTTGTGTGCAGGAAAAACAAAACACATAGAATACGCAGTAACGCAGCTTATGAGTGTGGGAGTTGGCGTTCTTCAGCTTACCTACAATGTTAAAAGTACAAGTATGTTTATGTCCTTTCTCTTTCTCTGTGGTTTAGTTGTGTAGTTATGTTCTAGGTTATGAGTTTACAACTGTGTTAGGATCTGTAAGTGACTTAGGCTAGGGTGTGTTTCAACTTACACCTAAATGTGGGTTACATCACTATCATAGGAACAGATCTGTGTCAGAAATTGAGGACACACTGTAATGGTAATAATCTCAGCATTTCATGCAGTCCTTTTTGTTAAACAGTAAGATAAGAACAAGACAAAATGTGGTCTGCAAAATAATAAATATGCTAAAATGCCTTCATGTTCGTTGACCAAAAGGAGATGAGATGTTCTTTCCTGTATGATAGGGAGGGGGGAAAAAAGGTTTGGGATGCTCCCAATACATTTGTCCTTTGAGAGGCACTGTGAATTAAATCTGTCTAGAGTGTACAAAAGTATTGGGACGCATGGGCATTCAAGTGCCACACAAGACGTGTCTCTCTCACACACACACAGCATTTTGATAAGCCTTTCCCATATCCATGTATAGCTCATCCTAAATTGTTCTGATTTGGTTGTGCAGACTATATGTGTTCAGGAATAAAAAAAATATTCAGGGAAGAGAGCACACTGAAGGTGAAGACTATTACCAGATTCACAAATGTGGGTTTTTAAGACAAGACACACACACAGTTTCATTATATTTTACTCTTTATTGATATGATGATGTTGTATTTATTGATTTTATTTAAATATATGTGTGTACTTTCTAACAATCAAATCAGAGTGTCTTTCGTGTAGGGAATGGATGTGCAGTATTCTTGAGTCCACAAGATAACAGTAATATAATAATACGATAACCTTGTTTGAGTTGTGAAATAGGTTTGAGAAAATTAAGAAAATGTAGAAATGTCTTTTATATTAGGTACTTAAACTATATTGACTGGGTTCAATTGAATTGCATTAATAAAAAAAGAAACTAAAATGGAATTGACTAAAACTAGATGAAAATATTCGTGACTAATTCTGACTAAAATCAGACTAAAATGCTCAGAGTTTTAGTCGACTGAAACTTGACTAGACTAAAAAGAGTGTGGACCTGACTAAGACAAATAAAAACCTAAATGACAGCTCGATGCAAAGACTAGACTAAAACTAAAATTAAGACAGGCCGCCAAAAACAACACTACTAACAACACAGTTCTAATCACAAGGTGATGGTGTAATCTATAGATTTTATCTTGTGGTGATGTGTGTGGAACTGTGGCTGTGCAGATTTCCAGAGATGCGATATTTCCAGGAGGAGGATGTCCGGACTAAGCTGACCGATATTCTCTTCTGCTATGCACGAGAAAATGAGCAGTTACTCTATAAGCAGGTAGTCATACTCATCAACTTCATTTGTCAAAGTATTTCTTCATGCATGACAGTATAATTTTACCAGTAATAGAATCTGACTGAGAACTGTTAAAGCAGCTTAGGTCTCAGGGCTAGGATCCAGATAAACATAATCATCAATACTGGTCATGAAATTGATGGAATGTAGTATTTTCATTTTCTTTCCTTTTTGTTAGAGTCTTCTGCCGTCTGTGATATGAAACTTTAGACCTGGCTTTAAACATTTATGCACACCCTGCAGGTTGCTTTGAATGACTTTGGCAGGCTAAATAGGAAAAATGTTATGATCGTGTTTTTCTTACCGAAACCATTTTTATCGATGATAAATGTGGATGCCAAACTTTGGTGGTCGTTTATTTAATACTTGTGTGTGGAGAAGAAAAGGAGAGGAAAAGGGAGAAAAAATCAAGTGGTAACTGCAGCAAAGTAATCTCAAGAGGCTTAAACCTTTGCAGTTGGAAAAGGCCTTTTGTTTCGTAATTTGGTCTGCAAAGCTCTTTCATTGTGAAAAGACTTTGGAATTTTTCGTCTTCCTCTGGTGTAAATTGATTTTTTTCCTTAGAGAATATTGCTGTAATATATCTCTGGGCTATTTAAAAATCAGTATTTAATATCAATCTCAGTTTCACTGAGCGCAGCCAACATCCCAGTAAAGTCTTAAATAGTCTTGGATTGCTCTGAACTATTCTTTCTTTTTATTCCGCATTGACAAGACTGATCCTTCTCTCTCTCTTGTGTTTCTGTTTCTCCGCCCTCTCTCTCTCGCTCTCTCTCTGTCTGTTCTCTCTCTCTCTCTCTCTCTCTCTCTCTCTCTCTCTCTCTCTCTC
>JBBMFX010574298.1:0-14542 GCA_037832545.1 Rhabdalestes septentrionalis | reverse complement strand
AAACCGGAAAATCTCCGTTTTCAAAAATACCCGTGTACGTGTGGACATGGCCTTAGAAGAGGGAAAAATTATCAGGATCTAAGTGCAACATTTTGATTGCGAGACAACTGGATTACAGCATCTCCAAACTGGCAGAGAGTGTCAAATAAATAAGGATACCTAATCATCTAAATATATACAAACCTGATGTAGCATATCATTTACAAGAGTGCTAGTTCAATGCAGATGATGCACTTAACCAAGGTTAGTTAACATGTGTTACTGGTATGCTAGTATGCTATTATGCTCAGACAAAATAAAAAAATCTAGTTGACATTAATGTTGACATGGCTATGTCTTTTTGTACAACTGAATGAGGGGCTAATTGTATTATACAGGTACCACACAGTTTACACCATCTTGCTGTTACAGCAGCAGAGAAAACATCCTGGACTTTTGTTACTGTCCACTAAAAACCTTTCACATATAGCTGTTTAACCAATAGTTGTGCTCATAATGGTTAGTGTTTGGCTGTTTACATTGTCACGGTTGTGGATTGCTGATGTTTTGCAGATATGTGAGCTACAAAGGCACAGGAAATCTGGTCAGAATTAATGGTAAAATAAATGCATTAATGTATCAAGAAATACTGAAGGAATATTTGCATTCATCAGCCCAGAAGCTGTGCATGGGATGTAATTGGACATTCCAAAATGACAGTGATCCAAAACACACGGACAAGTGAAGGTTCTGTAGTGGTCTTCTCAGTCTCCTGGCCTTAATATCATTGAGCCACTCTGGGGAGACATCAAATGTGAACTAACAGGAACTGGAGTCTTTTTGCCAAGAAGAATGGGCAGCTTTACCGTCTGATCTTGGGCAGATGGACCTGCATTTGACGGCCGTTCTGGCACCAATTGCATATGAGCGCCTCTGCATTTGAGTGAGCCTAATATAGTATATTTGTTTTTTACCATATTACAGAGGCACCAAAGGCATGCTGTGAGAATCCAATTACTAATATCCCGCCTATTTAGACCTTGAGGTCCTTACTCCATTTGTAATGGACATTTTTAGTTTGTTACATCCATCCATCCACCTTCTACCCCTTTATCCTGCAAGGGGGGGCTGGAGCCTGTCCCCGCTGCTGCGGGCGAAGGCGGGGTACACCCTGGACAGTCGCCAGAACGTCGCAGGGCCACACACACACACAATCACACTCAGTCACACTTAGGGGCAATTAAGTGTGCTCAATCAACCTATCCCCAATCACGCATGTTTTGGTGGTGGGAGAACACACACTCCACAGAGAAAGACCCTGCGTGCGACCCGGGAGTCGAACCCAGGACCTTCTTGCTGTGAGGCAACAGCGCTGTTGGTGTATTTGAAATACAAAAAACACGTTATGACATATATTTAATTAAATATATACCTCTGTACGTTTAGCATTCAAAGCCAGCAAAGTACTAAACAATTATTCAGGCTAGAGAGGGGTACTGTCAAACCATGTTTACAATGAACTTCAGACCCAGTACTTTGGTAGAACTGTGTATTTATTTAATAACATTATGCAGTAATATTTGACTAAACTCACAATTTTAGGTACCAAAACCGAGCCCCTTGGATGTTAAGCCAAAAAGGAGGTTAGAACTTGTTTGTATATCTACATTTATATTTTTTATTATGTATTTGTCTTTTAATCAACACATAAACAAGCCTTGTTCCCTGTCCTGTTCAGATTAGCTGCAAATTTTCAAAATTCACCAAACAAAAGTAAAGAGGTATTCAATGATTTCCTTCTTTAAAAATGTTTTCTTGTATTTCAGTGCTTCATAAATCTTAATTGTTTAAAGAAACAGAACCAGGTTCTGTCAGCTTATTAAGAAATGTTGGTATAATTCACTGTTAAAGTTGTTTGTATTAATGTACATATTCTATTTTCATTTCATTGCAGGAAGCACCCAATATGAAAGCCAATAACCTAACAGTACAATCAACTAATGGAACATTAGATTCCAATGAAGCTGGAAAATCAAGGTAAATTGTATCTGATTTCATAAATAATACATCAAACAACATTGGGATTTACAGGTCTTAAAAGTATATCAAGAAATTAGATAAATATTTTACTTGGCCATTCATTTATTTAGGAAAATGATCCAATGTCTGTGAGTGGCAAAATTGTGAATAATGTGAATATTGTGAAACTAGAGTGTGTTATCCCATAGATTAACATACAGGGCCCGATAATGCACACGGTGCACCGTGCTTTCGCCACTGGCGCAACCCATCATTGCTATTTTGTGCGAGCGCATTATTCATTTTTTCCGGCAGAAATGTATGTTGTCATTATAGCAGATGGCATTGTGCTGAGTCGGGCGTGTCACTGAAAAGAAGGGGTGTGGCGAGGTGCATAGTGCGAATTTGCTATTTTATGGGAAGTGAAAGTCATTTCGCCACTGACTAGAAAAAAACCTGGTCTGTAGTCATTTGCGCATTGTTCAAAGGCTATAATATGGACGCCTGGGACGTGGAAGCGTTGACAATGCGCCCACATGAGAAAAGAACACATCTTTTTGACCCTATAAAATACTTTATTTGGAATAAGAACCAAGAAAACGTTTGGGGAAAATCATTGCTGCTTTGGGACCCCTCCCCTGATTGAGCCTCCATGAGTTATAAAATGCTCTGGCATTGTATGCAGATTTGTTTAAGCGATTCTTATTTAATAGAATTCTTATTCAATGTTTATTTGATTAAAAACAATTTTAACGTCTCATTACTGAGTTTTATTATTTTTATAGCACTGTTATATGGTGTTTTTGAAATCACGTGTGCAATAACAATCATATCTACACTACACTAAATACACTCTTTTAAAATGAATAGGTGGGCTGTTACAATAAGCACCCCTAGCAAAGGGTTTGGGAGGATTCCCTCCATCCCCGAAGATCAAAACAGATTGCCATATACCCAAATCAGAAACATTGGATGAATAAGGAGGTGCATCTCCTGCTGAGGGCATGCAACATTGCCTTCAGATCTGGTGATACACAGGCCTACAGCATCTCCAGTTCAAATCTGACGAAGGTCATCAAAAGTCCAAGCACAGCTACAAATTAAAGCTAGAGGAGCATTTTTCTTGCGCTGACCCTCAACGCATGTGGCAGGGCATTCAGGCCATCACATACTACAAACCCAGCAACCCCACCCCCACAACTGCAAATGTCTCTTTTCTGAATGAGCTTAATGACTTTTATGCTCACTTTGAAAGAGACAATAAGCAATTCACTGTCATGAGCTCCTCCTCAACTGACCTCTCACCCATCACATTCACCACCTCAGATGTTTACACTGCACTGAGCCAGATCAACGTGCGCAAGCCTGCTGGACCAGACGGCATCCTGGGGCGCATACTTAGAGTATGTGCAATGCAGCTTGCCAGAGACATTTAACTTATCATTTGCCCAAGCAGTTCTCCCAACATTGTGCCAGTGCCGAAACACTCTAGACCAGCATGCCTGAAGGACTGCCTGAAGGACTTACACCCATCATTATGAAGTGCTTTGACATTAATACCTCACTTTGCAACTGGATTATGGACTTTCTGACAAACAGACAACTAGGGTTGGGTACCTATGTAACCGGTATGCACCGGACCGAAACAGAACGCGAATTTCGGTGCCTCAATTCGGTGCCACTTAAATGGCTGAACTGTCGATTGAAATCAGACCTCAACCCCCAGAGGCACAGATGATGTAGTGATGTATTACTCATACTCCTGGTTTAAGGTCTAAAACTTTTTATTTTGCACATCTTAACTCGAAAACCTGAACATAACAATCAATTTACCGTTCTCTTCCAGCAAATAGCTCTTAGCAGCACGTCTTTATTTTTGTTCTGGGTCCTGAGACCTAGCTGCCTCAGTGGTGCCTGTCAGAGTCGTAGCAGTAACCATAGTGACCACTATCCCACTGACTGACTTTAACACCTGCAGAACTTGCAGGATGAAGCCACAAAAAAACCAAAAAACAATTACAGCTTTTTTCCAAAATCCAAAAAATGTGCCTCTGGAACGGCAATTTTTCCACAGATTCAGATCCCTAGTCGGGATTGTAGGGATGGACCCTAATACAGTATTCGGAAAGGCACAAATGACGTGTGTTTTATGAATAAATGTTTCGAACAAATACTTTTAAAATATTGGTTTTGGGAACAAGAAAATCTTTATATCAAAAGCTGTGTTTCCTCATGAGACATGAGACTGCAGCGTGTGTGTGTGTGTGTGTGAGAGAGAGAGAGAGGGAGAGAGAGAGAGACAGAGAGAAAGACAGAGAGAGAAAGATTCAGGAGTTGGGATGGTGCTACACACAGCAACAGAAGTCTCGGTTGAGCGAAAACAGACTTAACTGCATCATTATTTTTAGTGAATGGATTTTGAATAGACGTGCCCTAACTGGGTTCCGGAGGCAGTTTATAACTCTTTTGGGAAGCGGAGTTTGATCGGGAGATTATTATTACGGCAGATTATTGACGTCTGCAGCCGAGACTCTCATGTTTACTCTTTTTTACTCTGTTTTTGGGGATTTTCCACTGACTGTTACCAGCTCGGTTCGGTATACTCTACTCGCTTTTTTGCTTTTCGACATGATCCCATCTACATTAATGGGATGGCTGTCGAGTCTGTTTCATCCTTCAATTTTCTGTGGACCCACATCTCAAAAGACCTGTCCTAGACCACCAACACCTCCAGCCTGGTCAAGAAGGCTCACCAGTGCCTTTTCTTCTTGAGAATACAAAAGAGGAATCAGCTGTCCTCAATGATCCTGGTGAACTTCTACCACTCTACCATAGAGAGCATCCTAACCAGGTTTGTCATAGTGTGGTATGGGAGCTGTACTGCTACTGAGCGTAAGGCGCTGTAGCTGGTGGTGAAAACTGCTCAGCGCATTACAGGGACTCTACTTCAATCCATTTAGGACATCCAGATGAAACAATGTCTGCGTCGTGCAAGTGGTATTCTTATGGAGTCCTCTCACCCTGCCCACAGTCTGTTTTCTCTCCTGCCTTTGGGCAAAATTTCAGGCTTCCCCAGACAAGAACCAGCAGGCTTAGATTTATTCCCAGGGCTGCCTCCTTGCTAAATTCTGCCCCCCTACTTTGCCCCCCCATACTCATCTCTGATATTCATTGCAATACACTCTAATTCTGCACATTTTGCACATTTAAATTTGCACATTTAATATTGACCTTAGTCATTGCATTACTCTGTACATATCCACTGTAAAGGTACATTTCCATTTTTTATACAGATTGTAAATTGCACTACTCAGTACATACCCAGCATAAATGTACAAATCCATTGTAAATTGCACAATTTAGTCCATATCTGTTGCATATTTAGTTGACCATACATTGTTTATATTACTGTACATCCATCTGTAAATATTATACAGTTATCTACTTGTATATACCACATTATGTGCTCTTTTAACTTATACATTTATACACTTATTCTGTAACATTTGTACACTTATTCTGTTGCACCACAGTAGTTATCAGTACTGATTATTGCACCAAATTTACAGTCATGCACACAGTAATTTTTGCATCGGTTTCCCAGTCATACCAATAATAAATCCTTATTATTGCATGAGTTATTGTAGTTATGTAGACTTATGCAAAGATAAGTAGACTATTGCACTCTCTGTAATGCACCAATTTACAGTCAAACACAAGGTAATTTTACATTATTTTCCCTGTAATATAGGTAATAAATCATTATTATTGCTTGGATTATTGCACAGTTGTGTAGACTATTGCACTGTCACTAATATAACTGTCCAGTTTGAGTAGTAGGGGCAGATTGCTCCTGCTCATCTCTATCCTCCTCTGTCCTTCTGTTCACCCTTCTGCCCCCCACTGATGAGCTGAAAAAATTGATTGCATATGGGATGAAGGAGTTTTTAAATCTGCTGGTTCCAGACTTAAGGAGAAACATCCTATCACTGAGTAGACCCTTCTGGTTGCTTATGACAGTGTGCAGAGGGTGCCTGATATTTTCCATGATGGCAAGCAGTTTGCTCAAATTGCTCTTCTCTGCCACTGTCATCAGAATGTCCAGCTTAAGGCCAACCACAAAGTTGCACTCCTGATCAGTTTTTCCAGCCTGGCTGAGTCCTTTTTTGCACTGCTGCTCCCCCAGCACACCACATCATAGAAAAGCATGCTGGCCACCACAGACTGGTAAAACACCCACAAGAGCTTCCTGCAGATGTTGAAGGAGCATGGACTCCTCTATACAGTTGCTGTGTATTGTGTTTCCAGTCCAGTTTGTTGTCCAACCACAGCCTGAGGTACACTGAATGTGGCAGGATTCAGAGTTGTAGCAGGAGTCTGAGGTGTACAGGTTGAAGAGGAGAGGAGACGAGACAGCACCATTCCCTGTGGTGCTCCTGGGTTGCTGACCACAGTGTTAGATGTGATGTTCTTCAGCCTGAAGTACTTCAGTCTGGCGTTGAGGTAGTTTGTGATCCAGGCAACCTTTTTCCTTGTCCAGGTGCGAGTGGGCTTGGTGAAGGAGGTACTGGATAGCACCCTCCACTCCGACATCTGCCTGATAGGCAAATTGTAGGGAGTCCTGGCATGTTTTACTTGGGGCCTGAGGAGATTGAGGAAGAGCAGTTCTTCATCAGGTTTGATGTGAGCACCACCGGCAAGAAGTCATTCAGCTGGTTGGGCTGGTCCTTTTGGGGGACCAGAACAATGCAGGATGTCTTCCAGAGAGCGGGAAATCTCCCAAGCCATAGACTGAGGTTGAAGACTTGTTGTAGGGGCTCACCCAGCTCATCAGCTCAGGTTTTTAGAAGCTTTTCTGGACCAGATGCCTTCCTGTGGTGGAGCTTCCTTGGTTGTCCCCTTATCCTGGTGTGATGTGACACTGAGTGGGGTTTAGGGGAGAGGAGGAAGATGAATGGAGGGAGCTATGGTGATGTTGGGAGGGGCTGGAAGGAGGGGGTTGCCTGGTGGGGTGTGTGTGTGTGGGGGGGGGGGTGTAGTTTGAGTGCTGTTCTGTTCTTAATGTTGTGACCTGTAATGTTTTTCACACCTTCTCAGACATCCCTCATATTGTTCTCACTCAGGTGTCTTTTCCATTCCTCAGGCAGCGTTTCACCTCCCGCTGTGCAGTATTCATCTCCTCCTTTTCCTTGTTCCTGAAGGCTATCTTCTTCATGTTGATGACAGCTTTGACTTCCTGTGTTATTAGGGTAGCACTGTTCTGTCTTAACAGGGACGACCACGTCCACACAGAAATTGAGATATTTGGTTAAACATAGTGTCGTCCTTTTATATGTCTTGCCATGTGGGCTCAGACGCCTTTTCAGGGGTCCATCTCCTGATGGTGCATATGGTCACAGCCCTAACGGTGTTGGCTCTCACAGAGGTGATTCTGTGCAGGTCCACAGAAGCCTCCAGTGTTAGCTCAGTTATCCATGTCTCTGTTAACATAAACAAGCTGCACTCCTGATAAATCTGGTGTTTGTCCAGTGCGGATGCCTCATTGATCTTATTTTGCAGCAAGTTAACGTTTCCCATAATGATTGTAGAGATCGAAAGTTTAAAATGCCTCTGGTGTGCCTCTGTCCTCACATTCAGCCCCGCACCAGCCTTGCATCCTCTGTATCTTCTCCTGAGCTCATCAGGGATATCATGTCGTAGTCCATTGTGTGCTGTTGTCCTCAGAGACAGCAGCTCTTCTCTCGTATAAACATGAGAAATGGCCCTGAAGGGTAATTTTGGGTCCACAGTTTATTCTGTATCCATCTCTTATTCTGTAATTTATTATAGGATCCCAGGACATTCTAGATCATCTGAATGTGTTACAGTTGCTTTCAAAATTGAATTAATTTTCAACCAAGACAGAGAGACACCTGTATTATCACAGTTGTCCATCTGGATACGGATCCATCTGAGAACAAAGGAGTTCTGGTGTTATCTCCCTCTAAAACCGACCCTCTGTCCTTCAAAGGGTTCTCCTGATTGCCCACCCAATTCACAGATAAACGGCCAGACCCTCTGTCTTTAAATTCACAACCTTTCACTGGTGTGTGTTTCACACACACACACACACACACACACACACACAAATGAGAAGATTCCGTTGTCCTCTGTAAGAGAGCCAAAATACATTCCTGTGATTTCCAGAGAACAAAAGACATTTTCATTTCCCTCTTTTCTTTTACTTAAATTTATAAATGTGTTTTCTTTGATAGACTATCCAGTATAAGTCAATTTATCCCATTATTTTCTAATATCTTACCGTCTGATGCGGTGTTATAACTACAAAACTGTTGAAATTACCTTTGTCATATTTGGTCTCTAATTCTTCAACAGAAATGTGAACAGTCATGCTTAGTTAGTCATCTTAAAATGTGTCTCTTAAAAGGATCAATGAAGAAAATCCAGGCAACAATTTAAGTGAGTCATAAAAGAACCACCCAGCATGGTCCACGGATTGAGAGGGACAAAGAGACGTAGCATTTCCACACATCAACATTTTTAACACCCCAAAATACAAATCTGTGCAAGATTCAGAATTTGGGAAATGCAGCTACATTGCACTCAAGCAGTTTTGTTTCTTTCCTCTCTTATTTTTAATTTTTGTATTTTGTTGTTTGTGCAGCTAAGTTTTGATGAATGAAAATATATTTGTGAACCAAACTTTGATATGTTCATCCAAATGCATGCATGTTTGATCTGTGTGATCCCCAGATCACAACAGAAAGGAAAGTACAGATCCCAATATCCGGTTAAGAATTATGAACTTTATCCCCCCCCTCCTGACCCAGGGGAGTCTGCCCACCTTGTAATTGGTCAAGTTGAGAAAGGTGCGACAAGGAATCCATCCTCTTGCTTGCTTGAACATATAAGCCACAAGTCCCAAAACAAAGAATTGAGTGGAAAGATTAAACAGAGATAAAACAGACAAGGGCAGACCTCTGAGAACATCTGAGCTGGGCCCAAGACCAATGCCTGAAACACAACTTCATCACCTCTGCAAGCCCCAAGATCCACGGCTGAGCCTTCGCCGAACTCAAGCCACTCTGCTCCACAACTCATCATCTCCTCTAAACTTCCAAAACTTCAAGGCCCAAGAACTCGAAAACTTCAAGCAGCTCAACCTGCATCCAATTCTGTTGAACTCTGAACAACCTTCTGCAACTTCTCTGAGCTCCAGATCACGGCTGAACTCAACCCTCCTGAGAACCCATTTCAAAGAATAAAAGTAACAGTTACTTTGTCATTTTAATAACTTTGGGTCAAAGGTCAATAATACATGTACATCTTATTACGGGGTTGTACTTGTTTTATGATGCTGCTGTTCATGAAGGTTTTAGTAATTTCCCTAACCTATTTCAATATCACTACTCCATTACTTTTCATTTTTAATCTATTCTGTGTCTGTATGTTTTGTGTTTGTCTAGCGTGGTAAATATATCTTGTCTTATCGTGACCAGTAATTTTGTTTCTTGTTCGAATAAGGTGGAATCAGTTGTCAGGTTTTGGTTGTCTTTCAAATAGTAATAATTAATTAATAAAACCCTTTTCAAATAACATTTTCTAAAAGCGAAGCTCTTTTTAACAGCACAATTAAAAAGAGTTTTAAAGGGTTGATTAATGTACTCTGCCTGAAATATTTCGTTGGCCGTATAGTTCATACAAATACTTAATGCCCTGCTTGATAGAAAACCCCTCGTTAATCAATAATTAATCAATTAATAATTGATTATCAATCAATCAGTTAAGTACATATAAGGGTGAATCAGCCTAAACTGATTCTGGTGGAGAAATATCTAAATCGAGCTAAAAATTATCCCTACAATATTATCGGTTTAAAGCTCATCCTGGCTGGTTGGTAAACCCAAATGTGTACTGCATGTGAGAGAGAAGGTAAAACATGCAGTTTATCTATGAACATTTTCTCTTGAAAGAAGAGATTCCCACTGGGAGATTCCCACTCTGTACTCTCAAACACATACACACTCTAAAATCTGCATGAACTATACGGCCCATTAAATATTTCAGGCAGAGTACATTAATTAACCCTTCAAAACTCTTCTTAATTGTGTTGTTAAAAAGAGCTTCGCTTTTAGAAAAGATACTTTTTGAAAAAGGGGGCTTTAGCTAATTATTATTATAATTCTAAAGAGCAAGGTAACCAATCATACCTGAGAAGTGACTCTGCCTTATTTGAACAAGAAATTGAATCACTGATCACAAGAAAACAACATTTATTTACCACACTAGACAAACAAACAGACAAAAACAGCAGAGAGTAAATGTGAATGGTAATGGAGTAGTGATATTTATATAGATTACAGAAATTGCTGAAGGCTTCCTGAACAGCAGCTTCATGAAAAAATACAACCTAGTAATCAGAAGTACACAGATTGTTGACCTTTGCACCAAAGTTATCAAAATGAGAAAGTAACTGTATACTTAATTGCTGATCTGAGAGGAGGGTTGCGGTCAGTTCTTTGATGATTTGATGCAGCTTGAACTTTTCAGGGTCCTTGGGCCTTGAAGCTTTGGAAGGCCTTGGAAGGAGAAGAGATGATGGGGTTGCAGCTCTTATGGAGTTTGTGGAGGTGATGAAGCAGTGGAGCAGATTGGCTTGAGTTTGGTGAAGGCTCTGCTGTGGAACTTAGGGTTTGCAGAGGTGATGAAGTTGTGTTTCAGGCTAAAGTCTTGGTCTTAGCTCAGATGTTCTCAGTGGTCTGCCCTGGTCTGCTTGTCTCTGCTCCCGTCTCCTGGTCTCTGCTCCTGATGCTGCTCCCTGATGCTCCTCCGCTCCACTCTGCTCAAAATTTGGGTCGACCTGTGGTTTTTATGGCCACACAGAGCCTGAAAGGGGGGGTCTCCTGACACCCCCATCCTTGTCATTTTGGCCAATTACAAGTCTTGCAGCCTCCCTCCCTCCTTTTGTGATGGGCCAGGGCTGTATGTCATATCTGATTCAGCCTATGGAACTTCTCACTAACAGATTAAAGTTTATAATTCTTGAATAAATAGTAACTGGATATTGGCATGTGGATTTTTGTTTCTTTTGTGATCTAGGGATCACATAGACATCAAACAAACATATATTTGAAAGAGCATATCAAAGTTTGTGATTTGATTCCTGAATACATTCTCCAACACCCATACTTAATTACACAAACAAGTAAATAACACAAAAAGTAAAGATTGCTTATATACAAAGTGGTTTAAGATTATTGGGTAGCATGACTGTTTACATTTTTCATGGTTGAACAGTTCAAATATGACAAAAGTTATCAGTTTTGGAGACTTGGTCTCCCTGAGCCTTCTGTGACAAACCTTATTAATTCTCAATCAGAACAAAGGGAAGACACTTGAGGATATGAGTATGCTTTTCTCGGAGCTGATATTTAGATTATTTATCAGATTACATGGAAAGTACCGACACACAGGACAGTCCTTACAGTACAGGGAACTGTGGAGGACACAAACGGACAATAGATGAAAGTGAGCTGTCTTTACTTTTCTGGAGCTTACATGCAAATTTTAACTATGTATATGGGTTCTAAGCATCAGTACTTGGGGTCTACATATGCATAAGAAATTAGGGAATGCCATAGAAAATAAAAGATTCAAATGTATTTTACTCTGCTTTTGATTGAGTGGCTTACCTGTTATGCACTTACTTCCGATTCCTTATCATGTGACTGATGTGAGACCATTTCATAAACCTCATTGTAGATTATGGTTCTGTTTTTGTAGGTTTTTGGATGACTTTGATTCAATAAGCCCAGTTGGCAGTGGAGGTTTCGGCCGTGTGTTCAAGGCCAGAAAAAAACTTGAACAGAAATGTTATGCTGTCAAAGTAGTCAAGCGTACAGAGTAAGTTAATGAGCATTTCATTGCATGATTATTATGTGGTTCTGTATGCACTATGCGTATCATTGTTGTGACATATAAATAATTATATATGTGCTTACAATTCCTCAGAAAATCTCTCAGAGAAGTGGATGCTTTGGCAAAACTTGCACACAACAACATAGTGCGTTATCACACATCTTGGATTGAGAAGACTGCCTACAGATGGGAATCCTCTGACAACTTTAGCACCTCAAAGTATTTTTTTTCACAAACAATATTTATTTATACACATGCTTAACATTTCTTGTGAACGTGATTGTTAATGTTTTTTTTAAATGTTCTAATAATTAACATGTGTCACTGCATAAGCATCTACCCAATGTTAAATTCATAGATTTGTTCAGGTATGAACATTTAGTATATTTTACCTACATGGCCAAAATAAATTGCCACTTGAACATATCTGGAGTTGGTCCCAAAGCTAAGGTTTTCGCTTCGCTTTAGCCACAAAAGGTCAAGGCACATCACATTCCTCCATACCTAAGCTTTCTTATGGAGCTCCCTTTGTGAAACGTGAGCATTGTTTTCTGGAAACAGTGTAGGGCATACCCAAACTGTTGCCACAGTTGGATACACTTAATTTACTAAAATGTTAATTTGCTAAAATGTTTACCAATGGTAAATTTAATATCATCTAAAAATTTTAACATTTTTAAATATAATGTAGCATAATAATGTTAACTGTTCTGAAGTATTTTTATATCATGACTGATTTTTTTAAATGTTCCAGCACAAGCAGTGCTTCAGCATCTGAGTTCCTGTATATTCAGATGGAATACTGTGAGGGGGAAACTCTGCGTGGGTGGATTTCTGGAAGGAAGTCTTACCCTGAAACGGATACAAATCGAAGGCAGGAAGCCGCACAGATTATGAAACAGGTACTGGAGGCAGTGAAATATATCCATTCCAAGAACCTCATCCACAGGGACCTGAAGGTATGCCACTTATATTTTAGCTCCCATATACAGGTATTATAAATGGTTTTGATCGTACTACTGCTGCTAATCTTATTTCACAATGGGCTCACAAGGTTTCTTTTGCATCAGCCAGCAAATATAATGTTTGGGAATGACAAAGCAGTGAAGGTAGGAGACTTTGGACTTGCTGCAGAAGGAGAGGGAGATGATGATAAAGGTCTCTTGCAACGAACTAAGTACACAGGAACCCGTTCTTACATGAGCCCAGAACAGGTGGGTCGGTCATTCACTGTTAATCTTTAAGATATATTTTTCTTTTTGTACCATGTGGAACATATTACTTAAAGGTCCCATTTTGTACATTATTTCTGCATTAAGTTTTTATTTCTTGTATATTTCTGTATATTATTTTCTTTACAAACTAGTCCAGAATGAAATGCTTCTGAGGGGCTCCGACCTGCACAATATTCTGTCCCTCTTTAAACCATTTGGTTTAAAATGTAATTGATTATTATGTTTGCATGTTTTATTATTGTATTTTTTACTTTTAGTAAAAAATGTAAATGTGTATTGTATGTTAAAATTATGTGTGTAAGAGAAACACAGAATAAATTTTTTTTTTTTTGATTTCTTAGTCGAGCCAAGACTCATATGACAGAAAGGTGGATATTTTTCCTCTGGGTCTTATTTACTTTGAGCTGCTATGGAATTTTGAGACAGAAATGGAAAAACAAAAGGTTGGTAAATTTATGGAGCTCTACATCGTAATGTGCTTAAACATTTTGACAAATAACCTAAAATGATTAAATGGCTTACAGTACACATTTGAAGAATTTACTCTCCTTGTTCATTAATAGACCTGGAATGATATAAGAAGTCAGAAGCTTCCAAAAGGTTTTAGGCAGATGTTTGATTCTGAGGTAAGTGTGCTTTTTGGTGGCAAACGTCTTGGTGTGTATTATTATTTGTACAGTAGCTATGAAACAAACACATATCAAACTTTATACGGATCTACTAAACTAGAATGTATGTGCACTGCTTATTTCTCCAATGCATCAATATATTTTCAAATACTTATAGATACAAGAAAGGTGTATTACTTTGTTTCTGTTTTACACAAGCACACACATATGCATACATTAGTGATGCTCCGATCGATTGGCGGACGATCAGAATCGGCCGATAATCACACTTTAGAAAACTCTCGCGTGCACACAAACAAAACGAGAGAACTTTCACACGCGCACTTACACAACAGGAAAGAACTCGCACACACACACACAACAGCCCAGAACTCGCACACACACAACACGAGAGAACTCTCTCGCACACACACACACACACACAACACAAGACAACTCTCTCACTCACACACAACACGAGAGAACTCTTGCGCGCACACACACAAAAGGAGAGAACTCTCTCGCGCACACACCAGGAAAGAACTCGCGCACACACACACACACCAGGACAGAATTCATGCACGCACACACACACACACACACACACACACACACGAGAGAAATCTCGCATGCACACACAACTGGAGAGAACTTGCGCACGCACACTTACACACACACAACAGGAGAGATCTCACACACTTGCACACATACAGGGAGTGCAGAATTATTAGGCAAATGAGTATTTTGTCCACATCATCCTCTTTATGCATGTTGTCTTACTCC
>JBBMFX010574271.1:0-13430 GCA_037832545.1 Rhabdalestes septentrionalis | reverse complement strand
ACGCTCGACCACCCCCCCCCCCCCTCCCTTTCTTCCCCCACAAAACCTGCCCCCTCCAGCGGCAGAGGAGATGTTACTGGGCGGCTGGTGGAGAGAAACCGAGAGCTTGTCTGTTTATATACCGTCCAAACAAGACGGAGGGACGGATTATTAGTCGTGACGATTCCGAGGGTCCAGCCAATTGAATCTCGCTCGGGGCTCCTCTCGCGCCTCTTCATCGCAGGGGGGCTCTCAGGCGAGCCCACCCGGGACACGCTGAGCAGATGTGGACGAGGCTTCTTCAGCAAAACATCTCAAACACCTCGCTCTGTCCACAGCCATGTCCATATTCATGCAGCCTATGGTGAGATCTAACCACAGAGTCACGCCCTCATATGAATTTAAATATTCAGTTCAATTCAATTTCATTTAATTACATTATGTGGAAAAAAGTATTGGGACACACTTGTTTTTTCAGGGTTTGGTCTAGGAATGCCTACTTCCAGTGAAGGGCAATCTTGATGCTTCCATATACCAAGACATTATGGTTGTATGGAAAAGCTTGATTGGTCCACAAAGGGCCCTGTCCTCATCCCCTTTGGGATGAACTGCACTGGCCACTTTGTTGGAAACCTGTACCCTGTACATCTAAACACTGTCCACTTTATTAGAAACACTTGGCTTGTGCTTCTATTTACTGGCCTCTTTATTAGAAACACCACCCTTATAGCTCCACTCTAAAGGTGCAGACTGTTGATCTGTTTCTGCAAATTTTTTCAGCACCATTTCTAATCAACATTGTTCAGTTTGTGACCACATGACTACCGTTGCCCTGGCTGGTAGATTTTTCTCTATTTTATGCTGAAACCACCCTGTTAAAGTTGGTACTCTTGCATCATTACTCCAAGGAACCTTTTTTGACTTTATTTTTAATAGCGTTGGACAGAAGTTTCAACCTGCAGAATCAGAATTAGAATCACGTTTGTTGGCCAAGTATGTGAGCGAGCACATACAAGGAGTTCGATGCTCCAGAGAAGTTCAGTGGCCTGGTTCTGTTACGTGGGGTTTCTTTTAAAAAGTTCTTTTAGGCTTCAACTGTAGCATTGATCTGATGGATCATTTTTTGGCACCTGGATCCTGTTTTTTTCAAGAGTGCAGCTTTAAGGAGCTACATGCCAGGTGTTTCCAATAAAGTGGCCGCTTGTTGTATTCACCTTCGCATCAGAACACAGATGCACTTATTTAACCAAACAAACGTGGAGCCGGTCGCTGGGGAAACCTGGGAAGAACCCTGAAGCGGTTCTATTTGCATAGTCTTTCCTCAGTGGCTTTATGAGGCTCGCTTCACCATAATTCATCACCATACAGGTAAAAGGGAAGCATGTTTGTGCCATGAAACGTGCAGTGGTGACCTCATGAATAATTGAATTCCCCTTCTTTTATCACTGGAGATGTTTTAGGGTCTAAGTGGCTGGCCACCTATGAAATAACTCTCACTCGAGAGGGGCCAAGTGTCCTCCATGAATTTAAACCACATCTTCACTGCTCTGAATATAAACCATTGTTTTCTGAGGACAATGCTCATCCCTGGGCTTTTAGAGGGTTCTTACAGGGTTTTTCTAAGAATGGTCGCATCTCTTTAATGACAAATCTTAATGCATCTTTTGTGTGTGATATATTTTATGCTCCACCATTCTTCAGTCATTATTAAAACATAAAAAAATATTTTGAGACGAATATATGAATGTGTGGAACCAAATATGTCATTACTCCAATGAGCCCTTTTTGGCAAATGTACTTTTATGAGTGCCTTAAAAATAGGTGTTCCAAGAAAGGGTTCTTTGGATTGATGTCATAGAAGACCCTCTTGGTTCCCTAAAAATACCCTTGAGAGGAAGCTCTTTAAAAATGAAAACATTACCTGAAGGTTATTTAATTAAGAAACCAAAAGATGTTCTCCTGTGTGCCTGTTCCAAGGAATCCTTATAGGCTCCTTTATTTTTAATTATTTGAATGGAAGTTGGATAAAAAATCATTTACTTAATAATAAAACAAAAAATAATATTTGTTCTCCTGACCTCCAAAGAGGAAGAAGGTGAGGGGAGCAAAGAAACAGTTGCAATTTTGTCTTAAAAATAAAGGGGCCAAAATGTGTTCTGTGAAATGATGCCTCTCTGGGTTCATTTAAGAAGCTTCTAAAGGATGGTTCTTCAAAAAATCCAATGGAAACCACTAATTTTGGAGGTTCTTCAAGTCCATTGTATGAAAGGGAAGCAAAAGGAAACCTCTTTTGTTTCCCTTAAGAAGCTTTTAATGCTTTTTTAAACAATGCAGTTTTGAGTTTCTTCTGGGAACAAAAGTAGGTCCTTCTGGGGGCCACGAATACGTCAATTTTCTTACAATACACCACTAGTGAATCTTTTTGTTCCCTTTATAACATTTATATGTATGATTCTCAGCGATCTCAGAGACATACAAATGGTCCACATTTCTGCTTCATCTCCATGAGTTGGAGCAAAAATCTGGACTGTCTGACGGTCCCTTACTACTGGTTGGAGAATCATTTCAAAGAACCAGTTTTGCTAAAGAACAAATGTGTGTTAGCAGGAGGAGCATGTAGAAGAACCTCCGCCAGTATTCAGTAAGACTTTCTTGAGCTAAGAACCATTTAGGAACTATTTTTGTTCTTAAGACCACATCTGAAGGACTGAAAGCGAAAAAAGATTGCGCTCCATACAGCCATGCTGTCTGGAAGGGTTTGATGGGTCGTCTAGAGTTCCAACCTTATTTTGCATTACATAAATCATCTCAGCTGCATGTCTTTGCTAGGGGAAACAGCACGAAGCATTTAAGAATTTTACCGTCATTAACAGCAGATGTAAAATAGTGGGTTATTTTTGTTGGTTCCATTTAGTCATTAATATCACACAAGCTGTGTATCCCAGTCAAGGCAATATGCCTCGCTTTTCTAGGCTTTTTCGTCCATTTCTGTATATTGAGATTTATTTTCATCCCAGGATTTATAAGGCAGACAAAGGGGGGGGGGGGGGGGGGGGGGGTTTTTTTTGAAAGACACCCCCCCACCCCCACCCCCCCTCCCCCCCCCCCCCCCCCCCCCCCCCCCCAAAAGACAACATCACGCACCCACACGCACTTCAACCGCATGACTCAGAGTAGCCAGACCCATTTTCCACATGCTGGTAGAATCACACAGTCATTACTAGAGCGGGCCGTATGCTCCATTTGGCCAGTCTGATTGGGCCTCGCCATTTCTCCCTCTTAACCCCTTTAAGGCTAAGGGCTCTTATCTGAACCCGTACTTCCATTCCTGCCTTGCAAAACCACATGAGCCACATATTTGCTTCATATATATTACTGAACATTATCTCAAAGTCATGGTTCAATTTTTCCTTCCACTGGTCTCTCAGCTCAGACAAGATGTGTGTCTTTATGGGAACACTACAAAAGCCTTGGGCACCTATGCAAATTGTCCTCAGTGTGTAATAAAACCTAACATTAGAAGTAGCAAGGTTTCTTGTATGTAAAATAGCTGGTACTGTGCGTGCTGGTGAGGAGAACGCGGGTTCGGTTCCAGATTCCTCCTCGGTTCCTCCAGCCGTTGTTTGTGAAACTCCACACGCAGCTCCTGATTTAATTTAATGAAGGACTGATTGAAACCAGGTTTCTGTAAGTAATACTGGACTTCCACCACAACTTACTGATGCATACTGAACATAATATCACAATTCAATATAGCATTTGATCTGTATGTGTTCTTTTTGAAAAAAAAAAAAGTACATACTTTTCAAGCAGGTCTTATAGACAGAGATGATGAAGCGTATTTTCTTTGAGTAGTTTTATAGTGTGAAAAAAAGAAATATAAACCTTAATTATAAATAAGATTATTGCATGAAATCAGTATCATGTTAAAGTTATGAATATAAACATGACAAAATTTGCATTACAAGCTAAATGAAAGAGATTTTAGGTTTTAAATGTTTCTTAGCTTGAAGCAAAATAACAGAAAAGGCCTCTCAAAGTAGCCTGAGAGTAAATACTGAAGACTCTTACCTGCAGATCTAAGATCACATGCTGGAGTGTAGACAGACATTCAGAGGTGTTCGCAGCTACTTTAAGGACATTTGGAGCTTTTAAGTAAATGAGCTTTAAAAGCTCTTCAGAGAGACACAGAGTTCTGTTAGCCTATGGGGCCCTGCATCACAAGAATTAGTCCTGTGTCTTTCAATTTGTAGATTTATATCATTTGAACACACCTGAAATCCTTCATGACCCATAGAAATGCCCCATTAATATATTAAAAAAAAAATTTTTTTATGTATATTACAATTAACAAGCAGAAGATTATCACCTATTGTACCGTCTCTTGAAAAGTTACCATTTTGGAGATACTTAATTTTTTGGGGATAAAAAAGACTCAGCTGTAGTCATATTTCTTAAATTATTTGGGACCAGTATGGCAATAGTGGGCCAATGGAAATATCCAATGTTCTTCCTGTAGCTCCCAACCCATGAAGGTAGGGCATGGTGTCTATATTAGCAAGACAGACAGATACATGATTTATTTCTGTGGATATGCAGTCAAATGATCAATTAATCACCGTAACCCAGCATTGCCTGAGGACAGTGTTGAATGTTCTTCTTGTCAAAATGGCAACAATTGGTGGAATATTTCTTTAACGTTGATTTTGTTTCCATATGCATGTCAGAGAGATACACCATGTGTTTTTATTGGGCTGCAAATCCAGTAAAATGATCAATTAATCACCGAAACCCAGCATGGCGTAAACCTCCCATTATGGTACAATAATCTGCAGCAGCTCAGTTGGTTGTTATCAGAAATCAGTAGGAAATGTCGGTCACTTCGGTTGGAAGCTCAATTTTTAGGCCCATGTGCCTGATATCATCCTGAATCTAACTCAGGCTTTGCCCCTCTACCTGGTGAACAAGCGGCATGGAGCGAGCAGTGTGTGTCTGCAGGTGCTCTCGGTGGAAAAGGCTGCTCAATTTGCAAGTGAAACCTGACCCTCCGCTGCCCCCCGTTTCCTCCGTGCACGCTGCCTGGGGCTGACAGGATTGGCTGGGAACAGCGGGCAGGTTCATTGTGGTCGTCCGGCTCCTGGGGCTGCTATTATGAACGGATTAGGAGAGATCGTAGAGGCCTGAGCTGTTCAGTTCCGCAGGCCGCGGACGGAGGGAGGAAGGATTACGCATATTGAAGACATCCCCTCCATTATTTTTCTGGCTCCCAGAGCTAAACGGGGCGACGCCTCATTCGGAAAACACACCGTTGGAGGATCTGAGCATTATGCCCATTTACATCACAATGGCTTCTTGATCCAGATTGGATCGGCGTCGTTATTCGGAATCAAGGTGTAGCCAGGAGACCCCACACCAGCAGCCACACTGCGGCCTTTGTGGCGGCCGTGAGTCTCGGCTATAATCCTAAATGGCTTTCCACAAAGGGGAGCGTTTCATGTGGTCTCCTCATCCTTCACTGGAACGGGCTTTCTTCTCCATCCCAGGCCGGCGGCTGAGAGAGCACACCGCCTCCAGCAGCATGACCTCAGCGACAAACAGGCCGCGGTCAGGCCGGAGAGGCGTAAACCTCCGACTTCACAGCAATCCAGCCCATTTCTTCGGAATCAAGCCGACGCGTTACGTTTCGCACAAATCCAATTATTTCCATGTGGTTAAAAATACACTGAATGCACAGATGTGGCAAAAGGAACCATTAACAAGACACATCTGTCACACTTCCTTCCACAAACACCTGATCTGATCAGCGGCACACTCACTTTCACACACCCGAGCTCCAGCAATTACTCCGCAGCCCTCGGTCTTTTCGCGAGGTCGTAGTGTCCAGTGTAGCTTCTGAGCCTCTGGATCTTCATTATTTTCCCCTGTTTTGTGGTTGTATGGTCTGGATTTGCCTTCAGGCTTTGGGAGATTTTGTCAGGTTCGTATTTTCAGCCAAGTGTTCTTACAATTACATCATGCCTACACAAGCTCAAGGCACATTTTTATGCCTTTCATAATATTGAATCAAAATGTTACTTGAAAAGTATCACTGTACTTTGCCGTCATTTTGTAAAAACGAATAAGACACTCATAGGCACTGCATGTTACAGGGATTTTAGAGACTTTTTCTGCTTCATGTCATCCCAAGCACCCATTTTCCATGGACGAAATCACTCAAATGGAGGAACACATAATCTGCACTATATTTACTTGCATATACACTATAAGTACATTCGCATTCAATATTACATTTACAGCATGATGGAAACGAACAGTGGAATCTAAATAAAGATTCAGATCACACACACTGAAGACAGTTGATGGTAATAATAATAATTATTGTTGTCAGTATTATTATTAATAATAGTATTATTATTATTATTATTATATATTAATATGTGCTATTCCACTCTCAGCATGAAACACCTACGACACACTAGTCAGATTTCCACCAACGTTCTAGGCCCAATCCATAGGTGTACAGTTACACCACCTGTCACCAGCCACCCTCTACCCTATTAATCATTGGTCAGTTTCTACTAATGTTATGTGGGTGACAGATCATTGTCAGCACTGACACTGATATGGTAGTGTGAGTGTGTGTGTGTGTGTGTGTGTGTGTGATGCTGGTATGAGTGTACGGGTCTTTTACACACGTCAGTGTCGCTGCTGACTGGTCCAGTTCCCAAAAATACCCAGCCTTGATGGGCTCCGTGGTCAGAAACGAAGCTTCTGAAGCGCTGGAGGACGGCCGACTCTGATCAACAGATGGGCTTCAAGCTCTGACTGTACACCAGCAGGACGCAGAGAGAGAGAGAGAGAAGGGGCTTCTGATCAAACGAGCGAAAGCATGCATGTGATAAACTGTCAAATATGTAAATGTACTGTACTGAGCTGGTATAGAGAATATCAGTCAATCTCTCATATAACTCACACATACAGCACTGTGCAAGGTCTTGTGGATATGATAGTGTTTAGATGAGCAATGAGGGTGTTTCATATGTTGATGTAAAATATATTAATATACAACAAAATATAATAACATACTGATTTATACAAATTAAACAAATAATATTCCACAGTAAATAGTGATGTGAGGTTCAGTTTATCCAGTGTTGCTGTAGTTTCCATCACAAACCTGGTTTGACTCGATCAGACCTTCAGTAAATGAAACCAGGAGATGCTGATGGAATTTTACAAATCCAAACAACATCTGGAGAAACAGAGGAGGAATCTGGAACCAAACCTGTGTTCTCCTCACCAGCTCAATCAGTATCAACTTCTTTAGAAAAAAAAAAATCTGGATACGTTTTACTGTTTTCTTGTTTGCATTTACTTTAATGTTAACTGTGCTGCAGTTCACAAGCTGAGAAAAAAAGAAATAATTTGCATAGGTGTCTAAGACTTTTGCTCAGTACTATATTGTATATACACTACCAGTCAATTGTTTGGAAACACATCTTCTCATTCAAGTTGTTTTCTTTGCTTTTAGTATTTTCTGCATTGTAGATTAATATTGAAAACACACAAAATGATGAAGGAACACAAAGGAAATATGCAGTAAAATTGTTGCTATTTTACTGAGTTAAGTTGCTATTGCCATAATGTGGAGTAGAACTGTAGTAGAACCAGATCACTAACTGTGTACCAACCCGACCATCACAACTGATGATCTTTATATATAGCATGATTTAAGTATGTATAAAAATGTGGATAACCTAATTAAAATTAAGATTATTGGTCAATATCAATTTTAAATGATTTTTTGAATAAATAAAGTGAAAAAAAAAAAACATAAAAAAAAACTTGAAATATTCCTGAAACGAGGCCTCTCCGTGTTTTTTGGGCTTTTTTTACACAGCACTGTTCAATTTAGTAGAATCTGCCAAGAGGTTTATCTCAAATATTCTACCCCAAATGTAAGGTCCCAAAACTGAAGACCCTGTACAACAAAAAGCCCAAATTTCAGTCCCATTTAGAATTTAAGTGCTCGACTGAGCTGCTGCAGAAATGAAGCCTCATCACTGCAGCCCGGCATTAACAGGCCTGCGGTGAGGTTTTGATTTAATAGACAAAAAATCACGAAAACCACGTACAGTATTCACTGTGGGGTCTTTCTGCATACGAAGAAGGGGGTGCGCTCCTCTGATTGCTCCAGATCACACCCCCACCCTTCCTCCTCATCAGAATTGTGGATGAATAAACGAGGTTCATGAATGCTTAATGATGAGCGGAAGGTTGTGAGAAAAATACTTTGATTTGTGATTAGGAGATTTGTGTCTTCTCCTTTTAAGGTGGATCAGTCGGTTTATTCTATTACCATGGGAATAAAGCACCCACATTTTCTTTCCAGTCCATAGAAACTCAGCACAAAAAAGGATCAAATACAAAGAAGTAAAAAATGTATCAAATACAAAGAAAGTCAAGCTTCTTTTGCAAGATCACAGCTTTTTTCATAGCAACCTTATGGTACAGACTGAATCACAGTTGATGTGATGTGAGGAGGGGCTTCTAATTGTATAAGTGTTGTTAATGGGGGTGTGGGGAAGATTTGATGATGCCCCCCAGTGGTAGAACAGGGGCACAACAACAGAATGACCAAGTGACCAGGGTGAACCAGACTTATGACATGGACTCCAGATCAGTTAAGCAAGAAGGAAAGCAAATATAAGGTAGATTTCTCACAAAGAAACACACACACACACAAGCAGAACACTAAAATGAACCAAACTTATGACATGGACACCAAATCACTGAGGGCAGTGACAAAGCTCATACAAGGAAGATTTGTCACTAATACACACACACACACAGAGAAACACACACATATATAAATAGACCAAATATCTCACAAACAGAAAATGAAAGAATTTCACACACACACACACACACACTCAAAGAAATCAGCCATAATATTAAAACTACTGACAGGTGAATAATAAGTTCTTGAAGCTGATATCCTACAAGAAAATTATGGTGAGCATGAGAAATTTTGATGAAGAACCAATTGTGACGTCTGGGTCGGAGCATCTCCAAAACGGCAGGTCTGAACAGGTGTTCCCAGTATGCAGTGGTTGGTACATACCAAAAGAGAAGGACAAGGAAGGACAAGCGATGAATCGATGATGAGGTCATGAGCATATGGCTCACTGATGAGCATGGGGAGCGACGGC
This sequence comes from Rhabdalestes septentrionalis, assembly GCA_037832545.1. Classification (NCBI taxonomy): domain Eukaryota; kingdom Metazoa; phylum Chordata; class Actinopteri; order Characiformes; family Alestidae; genus Rhabdalestes; species Rhabdalestes septentrionalis. Next base: position 4,239 of record JBBMFX010574271.1, on the reverse strand, counting down.
CAGTCCGTCTGACCTCACAGTAGCGCTTATGTAGCATAAATTGCTAAAAACATTCATGTTGAGAGATAGAACGCTGTCAGAACACTGCCAAAGGGCCTGCAGACCGGTCAGAGCCCCCATGCTGACACCTGTCCACTGCAGACAGTGCCTACAAGGGGAAATTGAGCATCAGAACAAGGAAAGGTGTAAGAAGGTGGATGTGAAAGGCTGTGTGTCATTACCTGCAGAAGAGATGGCACAAGTGTTCAATAGGAGGAAGTAAACCAGGAGAGGCAGTGTGACGGTGAGGGAAGTAATCTGCTGGGAAACCTCGTGCCCTGAATTTATGCAGACAAAGGGTATGGAACTCCAGTGCTGGAGGTTCGTGGTCCAGAACGCTTTGGTGATTTCCCCTCTCAAAAACATCTGGTTCACCGCACCAATTCATTGTCAGGTTTAGTGAATGTTTTTGAGGGGGAGAACCATTAAACTGTGCTGGACACCGGCACTCCCTGTTGTAAACGGGAATTTGACAGAGACCACTTGTTTTAAACCCCTTCATGGCAGCAGTGTTCCTGAATGGTAGTGGCCTCGTTCCACAGGATAATGAGCCCTGCCACACTGCAAACACTCTCCAGGAAAAGATCAAGGAACATTCGATGACCTAGTGGTTAAGGTGTTCTCCCTGTGAGCAGAAACTCATTGGTTCAAAGCCTAAAACTGCTCGTTGCACCTCTGAAGGATCCTTGTGCAAAGTACAGTCCCCACACACACCTCCCTAGGCACTGTGGCTGCCTGCTGCTTCACTTGGTGAATGTGTTTAATGCAGAGGAAGAATTTTGTGCTGCTCACGTATGACAGAATGGCCACTTAACGCTTTTTATCTGTAAGATGTGGTGGAGAACCATGTCTGATCAATGGGGGCCCCACCTGACAACTTAAAGGACTTAGTAAACCTTCAGAGATTTTGTGGAGTCCATGCCTCAGCTGTTTTGGTGGCACAAAAGGGACCTCTGCAATATTAGGCTGGCGGTTTTAATGTTATGGCTAATCATATTACCATTTACATATTTACTATATCATTTTATATTAACATTTTATTAATAAATGCATTGACCTGGATGGAAAAATGGCATAAAATGAGTCGGTGCAAAAGCGAATGAGATCAGATAGAAGTATACTACTTTAATTGACTTCTACATTGTAATCCACCATATAAATAAGGTATTGGCATGTGGCAACACCATGAAATAAAGGGTTAATGTCTAAAGAAATATTTTCATTATAATAACATCTAATATGCCTCAAATACGCTTTACAAAAGCTTTTATTTTTATCTAAAAGGAATTTACTTTATCACCTTAGCCTTCCCACCATCTGTAAGCTTTGGATCATCAGTTTTAAGTAAAATATAAAAATATATTTTAAAAGCTGTCTTTTCTTACTGTGCAACATCATCTATCCAACAATATTGGCGTAGCAATGTTAACTTTAGTGGCTATATTCACCCCATCCCCCCACCCAAACCCACACACAGTACACTGATTATTGAAGATGCCTGAAATACCAATTCAAGTGCTTGAGTATTGACCATGGGATTTCTGCCCAACCTTTTCAAACCCGCTCTCGTTTGTGCACATACAATCAAAGTCTCTCTTCAGTGAAGACAAGCATACTGGACCAGCAACAGTAATACACACACACACACAAACAAACATAGAACACTTACATTTATTCACTCTCCTTGGTAAGAAAACTGTCATTTTCTTTTCTCCTCTCTTTTTTTTCTCCCTGGATAAACATTCTTTAAGCTGTTCCAACATGGCAGGTATCTGGGATTTGTTTGTAAATTGCAGATAAAGGCAAGCGTTCCATCGTTCAACCTACATAAAAGGTCTGTTGTCACAAACAAGCCAACAAAGCCTCTCAAATGAAATAAATACCACTCATTCTCACCAGCCCAGCGCTGCATTCAAACCACTAAACAAGAGACAAAAAACCTGATTTACAAAAAAACCCAACAAAAAATACCAAGAACAAAAAACAAATGATAAACAAGAACGTTCACCCAAACATGGAATTAAACCACAGACGCTGCCGAAGCAAATCAGGTTTCCCTGTTCGGGATGAGGTTTAAGATACATTATGCTGTATTCTGTGCGTTGAAGACATTATGGGAAAGCTGACTGGCCCAACTTTAGAATTAAAGCTGGATTTATAACAATCTCGGCCATTACTTCTAACTAACCCTTAAAAACCACAGGAAAAAAAACCAAAAAAACATCCCACACATTCAAAATGTAAATACAATTTGAGAGTATTTATACATAAAATTAAATATTTTTTCCCAATAAAACAAACAAGCTAGATAAAATTTAAAAAAAAGAAGGGGCCCGAGTTCAAATAAATAATTTGTTAACAATAAGAAAACACAGACGCCACGTTCCAAGGCTGAACGTTAACCCTGTGAGGTTAACTCAATACTGCAGTTAAGGCTAATGGGCACAGAGATCGTTATCCTGAAACAGAACAGCGTGTACTGTGGACAAAAAGCAAAACTTAACACGGATTTAGAAAAGCACAATGGTGAAAAGAAACCCATAAATAAACATTTGCACGTTAGTTATTTGGCAGTAATGCGTCCATTCTTCTCTGAAATAAAACCTAAGGGGACACATTTACCACGATGCCCCTCCCTCCAGTATCAGTTCCTCAAAACAGGGACCACAGAAAAGAGATGTGGCCCAATGTCCGTCAGTCACACAGGTTTTAATGGAGAGGATCAGTGTATGTTCTCATGGGAGTCCTAAATGTTAGCACTTCCAGACTGAAGCAAATATTACCGGATCCTTGTAAACAGGTTCAAGACTGATATAGACTCCTAAAAGGGACACAAAAAGAAAAGCACTTCAACATTTTGCAATATTGAGTCATGCAAAAAACCTTTTTTAGCATTTTTAAATCAGCAACCCGAAAAGCTCCACTGTTTTTTACATTAGATTTTAAATGACACTACTTACATAATAATAACATGCAGCAACACGAAAAGCTAAAACTACGTGAAACCACTGCTATAAATACATGGCCAAAGCTCAAGTTACATCATATTCACACTGAATTTCATTCTCTTTTAGCATGCAAAATGTGTCCATACTAATCTCGTCATATTATGGCCTAAAAGGTATTCCATGAAATCTATTGCTCGAGCTGCACAAAACTATAGCTTTGAGCTGAACAAATTAAGTCATGTCTAATTGCAACAGCTTGAAAACATGTGCAAGCTGCACTGCGGTAAAGGATGCATTGTACCTCTTACTCCAGGGCCTGAATACCCACCTTGTGTTTAGTTTAGTTTTTTCCATCCATGGAGTAAACGAGTGCACACTCCTCTAATGCGAACATGTACTCCCACTGTAGCAAAACCTCTGCATATGTTGCTTGCGCATTTCTGTTGCTAAACGTGGGCAATAATTGACTCTATATGTGGGTGCAGAACGTCTGATCCTGAGACTATGTCTGACTATAACTTGTTTGGTTCACAGACTCCAATTTGTACTTCATCACCCCCTTGTGCACTCACGTTTAGGACTGTTACAGTAACGTGCCATTGCTTATCCATTTACAATATTATAAAGCACTCGTACAGTACAAGCTTGGCCTTCTCATTTGTCTTTCTAAAATTTAGTACTTCAGTGGAGGGACAATCTATGTTACCTTTGTTGATCTGGTTTTGCTGAAGACGTTCCAGAAGCGTAGCGTCTCGTCTCCTGCTCCGGTAACTATGGCCTCTCCGTCAGGTGACATGGCCTGCAAGAAACCAGCACAGAATACATAAAACGTAATAGAGACAAAACATTAAATATTCAGATGCGGGAATAATCATTCACCCAAGGAACCAAATAATAACAGAGGTTATAAAAATGCTTTCTGTCTGGACAGTTAGGATTTACAAAGTATGTGTATACACACTAATCAGCCACAACATTAAAACCACAAACAGTTGAAGTGAACAATAATCATCTTCTTACAGTGGCACTTGTCAAGTCTTGGGAAATATCAGGCAACAAGTGAACAATCAGTTTTAGAAGCTGATGTGCTCATAGCAGGAAAAAAGTATTGACTTTGAAAAAGGTCATCCTGTGATGGTTTGAAAGACTTGGTCAGAGCATCTCGAAAACAGCAATGCAATGGAAGAAGCTGGCCTAGTCTGATGAATCACATTTTCTTTTATATCATGGGGACAGCCAAGTGCAAGTGAAT
>JBBMFX010574261.1:0-14546 GCA_037832545.1 Rhabdalestes septentrionalis | reverse complement strand
AGTGGCGCAATGACTTTCACTTCTCATAAAATAGCAAATTCGCGCTATGCGCCTCGCCACACCCCTTCTTTCCAGTGACCCGCCCTACCCAGCGCAGTGCCATCTGCTATAATGACAACATAGATTTCTGCTGGAAAAAATGAACGATATGCTCGCACAAAATAGCAATGATGGGTTGCGCCAGTGATGAAAGCACGTTGCGCCATGTGCATTATCAGGCCCATTGTGTCATCTGTACAACTACAAGTCTCAGTGCTTGTTTGTGTCTTTTTGCCATCTACCTACGCAGCCACCCACGCTTCTGCTCAAAAATGTTTTACATTAGCTTTAGTTTATACACCATGAGGGCATCAGAGTGTGTCTAATTCAATCTTATTAATTTAGTCAAATCTAATTTATATTAACTCTTTAAAATGCTCAATGAGACATTTTCATGTATGCATACACTAAGGTAATTGCAGAGTTGTGTGGTTTAGAAAAGGGTCCATTCTGGCAAATGCATATGACCATCGTCTGTCCTATAATCAGCATGCCATATCTAAAGAAAAATATGTAAGAGTATAAAGAAGATTTAAAGGTATACAGGACATTCATATCATGCAAAGTTTCCAGTTTAAGGCTTCTTCCAAGAGCATTCACTTATGTGGAGATTCTTCAGAACACAAAACGTTCCTCACATTCTTACAGTCCATTTATAAAAATGCTGTAGCCATCTTAATTTTCTTTAGAGAACCTAAACAAATTTCATGTAAACAAGACTTCATGTAAACAATCCATTCTGGCACCTTTAGTTTTAAGAGTGAAGGAGGCTTGTGGAACAGGGGAGTGTTTCAGTCAAAACTTTATGCTGCTGTTCATTCTGTCATATGCATCAGGTCGCGTGACCTCACGAGACATCGGAAGTAACTCACGCAGGGGGTATATAAACAGGAAAGCAGGTGGCATCAAGCACCCAGACATTAGGGTTCTAACTTATGCCTATCACACATAATTATCATTCCTCGTCACGGTACCGTGAGTACTTCGCCTCCTCTCCCCCTCCTCATTTACCCCCCTCTGAGTGCCTACGAGAACAAGGGTTCCTTGGTGGGAATCTCATCTCCTCGTGGAGCGTTCTCAAAGCAAAGTGCGTGGTTACCAGCTCTCTCTTTTGTGTCCGCGACTGGGCGCATCCACCACGCTACATTGGTAGCTCACCTCTCATTCCCACATTCACATCCACTAACTGACACAATTTCAGGAAAATGCTTTTAGGTCTGAAAGGAAAGGTTCATCTTCCCATGACCTACATAACACATATGGATCATAAAAATACTAATGTCTGCTCCACCAGCAGCCAGCAGGTTTATCAGAGGCATGAACCTTACACAGCAGTACAAAACACACACGCTTTCAGACACATATACAGACACACCAACACCTCTCCCACACACCATTTTTCAGACTCGAATGAGTCTGAAAAATCTGCTCAGGAGGTCTGTGTGTGTGTGTGTGTGTGTGTGTGTGTGTGTGTTTGTGTGTCTCTATAAGCACTTTGACAAGGTGAAAAATGCCACACTCTCAATAAGCCATGAAGTGCAATCACTTTATGCAATGATCTGCTGTGAAGTTAATTTATTGTCAGATACTACATTTGAATTTTCTTTTAGACTGATGATGTCAATGTCCTGCATGTTTACGTGCGAGCTGCTATCACATACACACAGCATGCATCAACTAACTTAATATCACTGTACTATTTCGCTCTGTAATTTCTCCATTCGTTTAAATTTGTCTTTGATTTGAGTAAGGCACTTTTCCATCAAAAAAGTACAACTAGAGAAAACAATTTAAAATTGAAAATGTGGTGCCAAAATTAAGCTCACCAGAATACTGTTCAGGACTTAATAAATGCTGTTGATTTAAAGGGCCCATATTTTACACGTTTCTCCCTTTTTTTTATGTTATTATGACATTTATACGGGCAGTTAAAAACAGGGAGCATTTAAAACAGTGATGATTTTTCTACAGCATGTCTGTAGAAAAACTGCCTGTTTTTGCGCCATACTCTCAGTATGTTGTGATTTTATTTTGAAACTTTAACAATGCTAACAACCTACTTTTTTTAAAGCCCAATAACAGTATTCATCCTATCAGGTAAGGTTTACATCAGTCTGCTGAGATATTTCCCACACATTTTAGTCGGCTCTTCCACTATTCATAATATTGACAGTTAATGGATGAGTAGGCGAAATGTGCTGGAAATGTAAAGAGTCTGGTGTAAGTCTTAACTGACAGGATTGATTGTTATTAGCGTATTAGAATGTGTAACCAAGTGTTATTAAAGAACGGATACAAACAAAAAAAATTTTGTTGAGTGAAAAAACAGTATCTACATTAATATAAAAGAGGCTAGTTTAGGCATTTATAGTTCTTTACTAATAGTAATAGAGTTAAAGATCCATTACAGTTGAAAGAAACTTATTTTTTAAATAGTCTCGCAGTTAAATTGCTCTTAAAGACCCCTTTAAATTCATTCTATACAACATCACACAGGGTTTCATTATTGAATTAATATTTTTGGATAATATACAGAACTCTGTTGCTGAGAGTAAATAAAAGTTAAGAGATCATTGTGTGTGATGCAGTGGTATGTGATCTTGCAACTAATGAGAGGCACAAGTACTTGAACAAAAGTAAATTAGCTTAGATATGGTTTTATTTTACAGTGACATGAAACTGACTGGAGGGCGGCATGTTAGCACTGTAAGCAGAAATCTTGTTTTACAGAAAGTCCTATGTTTGATTCCTGGCAGTATCAGATCAGGCCTTTTCTGTATGTAGTTTATTTTTACCTACTTGGGTTTCTGCCATGTGACCACTGGGAAAAGCTTCAGCCCCCTGAAAACACTGGTTAAGGATAAGCTCTTCAGATATTGGAGGAATAAAAAAGCCTGAAATGCTAGAACTGATTGACTAACTGGCAAAAGAAGCATAAAAACTGACAATAATATCTGTAATTTGAGCTTTTGAAATGTCTTTTTCTCTTGGAAATCTAATTGATTAAAAGTAAAAAGTAAATTTTGAATCTTCCAAATGTATACTTCACTCTCAGTTTTCTGCAGAACCTTTTAACCTTTTTTGCCCAATTTTCTCCCCAATTTAGCCTTTGGAAATTCTCTGTAGCTAGGTCTTACCAACACCAGGAGAGTGAAAGCAGATACACATACTGGATCACTGTCATTCTTCAACACAAGCCGCTGAAGGATTTAAACTGTAAAGGAGATACACAATGTTTTTGGACTGAGACAAAATGGACCATCATAAATCAGAGATCAGACTATTTAAAAGGATTTTGATTGCTCAATTTATTATCCTAATCACTTAAATGCACATTTAGTGGTGCCAAAAATGATTCATCTGTAATTTTAAATAAAGTCCAATATTTGCAAATGATGAATGTCTAATTTGATTAAGACTGGTCAGCATGGTACCTGAGAGATGCAGACGCAGATGGGGTTGACTATGCATAGAAATGGGTCATGTTACTCCAGCATAGGCTGAGCAGTGGATTCCTCCTAATTATTTATCTGCTGTGAGCTTTGATTTGTGTGTTGCAAAGAGAGCTCACACCTGGGCCTTATTTCAACAAATCTCCCACAGTGGGGCTCTCTCTTTTCTTGCTTTTGCATATTTTACCAACTTACATGGCTTTCCCAAAGCTCATCCATGCTGCATGTCCAGTGTCAGCCATTTATCATGAAATAGACTTCAATATAAACACTCTTCAAACCTTTGTATAGAGCTGTAACTTCATGCACAGTCAGACCTGTACTTTATTAGCAACACACACTTAACCAAACACAATTTGACCTTAAGGACCACAATGTCTGAGATAACATTTATATTGTTTTTACCACAGAGGGATAAAATTTACCCCACAAAATTTATTCATAGACTGAACATTGGTTATAAAAAAGGTCTGGAATTTGATAACTTTACATACATTTACATACAGTTTTATACCAAAATTACAGTACATACGCTTTCGTCTACTTGTAGCTCATGTAGACGAAAGTCAACATAATTTCTCAATAATAATATATTTGTTTAAGGGTTATTAAATGTGTGATTAGTCTAGTTAAGATTGATTATCAGTTAAGATTGCTTGACACCTCAATTATTCATAATGGTTGTGATATATTGGGTTCTATGTATTGATGAAAAGAAACATCAATACAACCTAAAGCAAAACAATGAATCCTGTCAAACCACTGCCGAAATCTTCAGACTAACACGATAAAAGAAAGTCTAGTTACAGGCCAAGGTGCCCCTTTAATGTTACTTTACAATTGACTGTGATATAATCTGAACTTTTTTGCCGGAATGTGTTTGATGCCTTTACAGCAGAAACTCTAAAAGCTATATTGTATGTGTATAACACATCATGTTCATAATCTTTATTTGCTGTGTTCTGGGGTATGTCTCTAATGTTGGGGGGCTGTTTAGTGCCACATTTCTGCTAATGCCAAAGAAGTCTCCCCTGCATAGATGTTTAATGTATGCAGGTGGTTCCTTTTTGTAGCACACTAGATATGACCTTACACAATGTCAGCTGTGGATCCATTTTAATATGCTTGAGTGAATCCGCAAATCCCCAACTCTGTCACCAGTGCTGTAGTGAGAGCTCACATTTCAGCAGTGTGAAGTGGTGGTTCATATTAGCCAGCTTAAATGGGAATAAATCTGTGGTTGTGGCTCAAGAATTTTGGAGGATACTCTGTTAGGGAAGACATGTCACTGTGGCATCATGTGGGTCATATGGGTGAGTTGCCGCTAGAGGTCACCATTTTCCACTGTGTTATTTTGTGTTTAGGCTCTCCTGATCACACCGGGTAGGTTTGGTAATTATTAAGGCCACCTGCCGGTGTGATCAGGAGTGATTGCGTCTATGTTGGGATTGAGTAGTTGGTTTAGGAGTTTGAGTATTTATGTTGGGTTTGGACCGACAGGGTTGTCAGTCCAGCCTTGTACTGGGTTATGGAAGTGATGCCTTTTTGAGTGTCAGTTTGTCAGGTCCTCGTACCTGTTTTGTTTTGCTCTGTGTTTTGTTAATAAAGAAAAGGACAAAAGAAAGCATCATGGCTGTATTCTGCATGTGTGAGGCTCTGCGATACGACAGATGGACCGACCAGAACAAAAAGGTGCAAAAGCTGGCAGGGGCAAAGCCATGTCTGAAGGAATTGGTCCTGGGGACAGCAGCTCTCGCCTTTCTGCGCGATATGGGCTGTTAGTGGCAGGAGTGGGAGGCGAGCAAGACCCAGCTTGGTTGGGAGCCGTTAGGGAGAAGCTGGTTCACAATGGCGGCGTTGTTGTGTGGTGGTGAGTCGGAGGAGGACGAGGAGGATCAGAGCTTCTGGTGGGACAGCAGGGTCTGGAGGACTTCCATTATCCCTCCGGAGCGGATCGTGAATCCCTGCGTCCTCGATTCAGCCCTGGAGGACCTTCTGCTTAGCAAGAGAGGCAGGAGGCCCTGGGGAGCGAGGCTAGCGAGACGCAGGGGTTTGCGTCACTCCTGCCGGCCACTTGGTCACCAGTCACTCCTGAAGGTGAAGGCTTCCTCCAGTCATCCGCTGCCTCGGCTCGTGCTCGGTTGACCTTACCTGGTGAACGACCAGCTCGGCTCACAACCCAACCTCCCGGGCGTCTCTAGGACCCAGAGGCAGTCTAGGGAGAAGAGCCAGTTTGAGCCCTCAGAGCGGTGAGAAGCGCTACCCACTATGGCTCACAAGAGGGCTCAGCCAAGCATGCTGGAGCCAAGTGAGCCACACACAGCAGCTGCAGAGTTCAGCCAACCTGTAGCCGCAGATAAAGCCGAGCTACAGCAGCAGTGGGCACGCCAGAAAGCAGAAGAAGAGCTGCCTAGAGTCCAGTACCTGAGACTGGTGAGCCAGCTGCGGGAGCAGGCCGCTCAGCAGCGGTGGCTGAAGCCAGAGCCGCCGTGGTCCCTGCGTGACATGTGGACAGCGTGCACGAGCAGCGTGCACGAGCAGCGTGCACGAGCAGCGGGATGAGCGATGAGCCGAGCGGTGAGCACAGCAGTGAGCCTGGCAGAGAGTCGACGTCCACGAGCAGTGGGACAAGGGAGGAGCCAAGCGGTGAGCGCAGCAGCGAGCCTGGCAGTAAGTCAACATCTACGAGCAGTGGGACGAGCGACGAGTTGAAGGGTGAGCGTTGGAGACCCATGCCAGCACTGAGGAGGTGGCTGCAGCCTCCCATTACAGCCCCCAGGCTGCACCTTCCTGCGCAAAGTAACAGGGAGGTCAGAGCAGTGAGCTCAGGGGTAGTAGACCTCTTAGGCCCCATAGAGTGGCTCATTAATAAAACTCCTGCTTCCTAAGGTAGCACTAGCTCTGGCCTTAGAAGGCCCACAGCAAAAGGAGAGTGTCCTGTGGGATGGACATTAGTGGGGCTCCCAGTGGAGGAGCTGTCAAGAGGGGGCTCGGCCCCAAAGGACAGTAATGACCTCCTGGTGGAGGGACGTCCTGGAGAAGGCGTCACTCCCAGAGACAGTAGGGAGAGGCCCAGAGGGTGGCTCAGGGGATAACACCCTTTGCCTCCACCTCCCCACCACCTCCTTTTTCCGTTCTTGAGTTTTTTGGTTTTTTTCTTTGTTTTGAGGTGCCCCAGGGGTTGTGCCATGGAGGGGGGGGCTGAGGTGGCACCATGTGGGTCATATGGGTGAGTGGCCGCTAGAGATCACCATTTTCCACTCCTGATCACACCGGGTAGGTTAGGAAATTATTATGGCCACCTGCTGGTGTGACCAGGAGTGATTGGGTCTATGTTGGGATTGGGTGGTTGGTTTAGGAGTTTGAGTATTTATGTTGAGTTTGGACCGACAGGGGTGTCGGTCCACTGTTGTACTGGGTTATGGAAGTAATGCCTTTTTGAGTTTCAGTTTGTCAGGTCCTCGTACCTGTTTTGTTTAGCTCTTTGTTTTGTTAATAAAGAAAAGGACAAAAGAAAGCATCATGGCTGTCTTCTGCGTGTGTCAGGCTCAGTGATACGACAGTCACCATTAAAATAAAGCATGGTTTGCATTTACACAGGTCCCCGAGGGGTGTCTACACTTAAATCACATTACACAAATAATATTGATTTGTACAAAGAGGATGCATACAATGTCAGCCACAACCACAAGTGAAATGTAACAGGCTCTTTGGGAGTGTCCATTTTGCACAATTTCTAGTGCTTACATAAGCAAACATGGAGAGGGTGTATAGCCTACTAATCAATAAACATAAGAAAAGCATGTAGACAAAAAAGTGAAACATTTGGACATCTGTAATTTTAACCCTGGATTGTGAAAAGCGGAAACATATCTTCTATCACCAAACTTTGGTAGCTTTTTACTTGAAGCATGAAAAATATTCATGCACATATATAGCAAGTGTCCTGAATAGAACTGGAGCCAAATCAAAGTCAAATAGTGGATGAACTAAATACTGAAACTTCTTTTGCTTCATTTACTACACAAAAATCTGTGGAGCGTAAACATTTGTTTCCTTTCCTACTTTATGCTTTCACATATGTATTGTGAAGTCAAAAGTTAAATCTACCCTATGTAGTAAACTCTTTTTGTCAAAAATACCCAATTCTCCTTAACAATTTCATTTATTTTCTCCCACTTAGTATACTTTCTGCTATTTGTCAGCTGCTCTTTGAAGAAAAACATTGTGTTGTGGTAAAATAATTGCTTAAAAATAGTATTTTCATAGTGTAAACCCTAAATATGCCCCTAAATATACTCCCAAAATACTTACATTTCATTTTAAACACAGTTTAATACATTAACTCTAATGGAAATATAAAGGTAAGCCCGTTTTCGTACAGTACAGTTTCTACACTGAACACCTGCAGTGCTAGAATGTAAGTACCAGTAATACCCCTGTATAGATTTCACTGTAATTCATGCACAGGCATATTCTTTGTCGTTTTCTTTTGTATGAACAGGTAAATAAGTGTAAATTTAGTAATAAAGATATAGCAAAATGTATGTAATTATGCGTTCTGGAAAAGAGTACACCGCACCTATACTCATCTGCTTTTTGTAACTCCTTCATATCATTCTTTGTTGAAAAAGAATGATCCACCAACAACATGGTCCCCAATGTATTCCCAGTATCATATATGATCTTCCTCCACCCACTCAATTTTCTTCCTCCTTCCAGCTCCTCACCATCTCAGAAATTTCTGATCTCATTCGTAACTCCAAACCATCCTCTTGTCAGCTAGATCCCCTCCCCACAACATTTGTTAAAGCCTGTCTCCCTTATCTGGTCCCTCTCACCTCTGACATCATCCACTCCTCTCTCTTCCTGCATCCTTCAAAACTGCTGCAATAACCCCATTATTGAAAAAATAAACTGATGCTGATCCAACCAAATTCAATAATCAGAGTCCCATTTCTATCTGCATTTAATTTCCATAATTCTCGAAAAAATTGTTGCTATCCAACTCCACTCTCATTTGTCGCATAATTTTGGGTAGGTGCGGAATCCCATTTGAATCCAGGAGGAGATCTGATTTTAGAGTCACTGGTAGGAATGGAGAGTATAAATATGCTAAAAAAATCCAAGGGCACATAAAAAATACTGGTGACACCTGGAGCATGTGGAGGGGCATCCAAGCCATCACTGTCTACAAACCACTATCTCCTCTCTGTGACAGTGGTGCCTCTCTGCCTAACTTGTGGAATGCCTTCTATGTGCAGTTCGATGCAATTATCAGGGAGTCCACAAGGAAATCCTGACAAAGAAGATGATAATTGACGACAGGATATCCTGCTCACCCACCTCTCAGCATCAAAAGCACTGCTGTAGAAAGGGTCAAAACACCAAGTTCCTGGGAGTTCATATCTACTGAAAAGAGCAAGACTCCCCCCACCAATTCTCACCATATTATATAGGAGTACCATAGAACGTGTCCTCTCCAGTTGCATCACTGTCTGGTATGAGATCTGCACAGTTTTGAACTATAACACACTGCAGCGTATAGAGAGAGTGGTTGCGAACTGAAGGACATTCTCCAAACACATTGCTTTAACAGAATCAGTAACATTGTGAAGCAATGTTCACACCCACTACAGGGATTCCTGATTACAGGGTGAATATCCTAACCACTAGGCTACAAGCTGCCTTTACTGTAACCCTGCGTTCATTGAACATGTTAATATTTTTCATGAAGGCTGAACTGAACGAGTCAGTTTACAAATTATTATATTTATAAAGCACTAATAAAAATAACAACAAGGTTGACCAAAGTGCTGTACACCACATTGACAAACTCATGTGCTAAAAAGGAATAAAACAGCTACACATATATAAAACAATAACTGACAACAATATGGTAAGGTAATCAGCTCTTAGTAGCTGGCTAACACAAGAACATGGCCAGTGCAACAAATTCAAGTGCATCAGCAGAAATAAGGTAAATAAGGTAAATATGTATGTTTAGCAAAGCTAAATACTGGATGTTTTAGAGCTGTACATTTTCACTAATCTGATAATGTAAAAAAAAATAAGACAACGGCTGTTAGATTATTATTAGTTATCTTATTTTCAGAGCAATTTAAAAGGTTTGTCTTTGTGTCAATGTTTTCCAGTGATGGGAATAACGTTGCTATAAATAAACGGCGTTACTAACGGCAATACTTTTTTCAGTAACAAGCAATCAAACCAATTACTGTTTCCCCCATTACAGCACTGTTACCGTTACTGACAATAAAATGCACGTTACTATAACTGAGAACACTGAAGTGGTTTCCATGCGAACAGCGTCTCTCTCAGCCATAAGACCTCTCTCTATCTCTGGGGTGTGTGTGTGTGTGTGTTTGTGTGTGTGTTCGGGGCCCGGGGTGGGACACATAACCAGTGATGATGATTGGTGTGTCTGTACACATGGTGTAACTGGGAATGCAATCGATTGGCTTAGATTTAGTACATTTCCGTGGTTTGCCAATCAGGCAGAGTAGGCGTTTCTACACGGGGGCCAGGCCACCTTATCACCCCCCTGCTCTGAACAGACAAATATTTAAATATAATTTTTATAATCTCAACATGTGCTGGCTCGAAGAATGAAACTAACGATACGTGTGTTCTACACGGACTACTTAAAGCGCTACACGCGAGCGCTGACACACGCAGGTAACCCCCCATCCCGCCGCCCCGTTCGCATATGTGCCCCCCTAAAAACACACTGACCCCCTCCCCGGCCCCAATGGTAATTTTAGTCTAGAACCCCCACTATCACAACGATGGCCAGTCCAACAAGTTCAAAGGCAGCTTTTGCAAACTGGAAGCTGAAGCACTACTTTTCCCTCGCTGACGTTTATGTGACATGCAATTTATGCTCAGGAAAAAAGCATCTCTCTGCGTCTGTGATTAGTGTACAATGTTTTATATTTATTTTATATTAAATTTGATTTATTTTTTAAGTAATGCAATAATTACTTTGTCTGGTAATTAGTTACTTTTATAATGATATAACTCAGTTACTAACGCAGTTACTATTTGTGAGAAGTAACTAGTAACTGTAACTAATTACTTTTTTAAAGGTACTTGCCCAACACTGATGTTTTCTGAATAAAGACCTAATTTTTCCACTTTCACAATAACATGTTGGGTTGCTTAAGTGTTAAGATCTATTCTCAGCTTCAAAATTGGGTTTAATCTAACTTTTGCCTGTGATGGATGGCCTAGTGGTTAGGGTGGATGGTCTAGTGGTTTGGATGTTGGCCCTACAATCAGAAGATTGGGATTGTTTTTTTTTTCTTTCTCTGGCCTATCAGTAAAACAGATAACACATAACAGTGTGTATGTGTAGCTTTGCTATCATCATTCACAGCCTTTTATTTTTTAGGGGTCAAAGCACGGAGTGCGCAGGAAGCCTATTGTTTTTCCAAAGATTTTATTTTCTTCTTCCCTACATAAAACTCAGACTGCAGCCTAGACCAAACGCACCAAGACAAAACCCCTTGGGGGACTGATCAGGTTTGTGTGTCAGATCGCAAATCCTAGGTGGCGCTATAACGGACTCATGTACGTTTGCAATCATATCTCTGGAACATTAAGAGATACGTGAAAAATTCTTTCCACTGCTTATTCCCTGTAAGGTACTGCATCAAATGTATATCTTCGATTTTCATATGGCCACGCCTACTGGCCGCCATTTTGGCTAGACGCAAAACCTACAAAAGTTAACTTGTCCCAGGGCATTTCTCCAAATCACGCCAAATTTGGTATATATCATCTACATTGACGGATGCAAAAAGTTACTGAAGCGGATTTTTGATTAATGCAATCGTTTTGATGTTACGCATGAATATGTATGGAGTGGGAGTGGCCTATTTTTACTCTGAAGCCAATATCTTCAAAGGTCAACATCGTAACACAACCAAACTTGGGTCAAAAACCATACACGAGAAGTTTTGGACATCAGCAAAAGACGTTCACCACGGGGTGGCGCTGTAACAACGCTAATTAAGTTTTTGCTCATATCTCGTTAACCGGGTCACGTCAACTCAAAATTCTTGATGTGTCATATACCTTGGATGACTCTTCATATCATCTATATGGTCACGCCCACATGGCCACGACCACTTCGCCGCCATTATTCACTGCCATTGTAACATGCCCATTTCTATTTTTGCCTATGTCTCCTAAACCATATGGGATAAATTTGAAATTCTTTCACTGGCTTATCTCATGGCTCCATGTGACTCTAATGTATATGGCCACGCCCATTTCCGCCTGCCATTTTTTTCCGCCATTTTGGAAAACTTTCATAAGCCATCTACTTGAAGGCCGTTGCTCGAAATCTCACAAAATTTGGTATAAATCATCCCCATAATAAGCTAACCAAACTACTCAAGCGGATTTATGATTTATCAAACCGCTTTGGTGGCACGTGCCAATCAATTCCCTGGGCATGGCCTAGAATTATGCTAAGGTCAATATCTTCACAGAACAACATCATAACATTATCAAACTTGTTAGTCGTCTTGTACACGTAATATTTTGGGCACTTGCAGAAGATGGCACAATTTGGCGTTTAGGGGGCACTATAAATTCCACATTTCTATATCTTAAAAACTGCTTGAAATAAAATTTTGAAATTTGGTACACATCATGTGCATCCACTTCTGAGTCAACTGCTGAAATATTTTAGTGATTCATTAAAGGGGGCGTGGTCTATTCGCTCCAAATATAAATTACCACCCAAGAGCATACACTAAACAAGTTATAAAACAAAATCCTTTGCCACACTGGTCTGGAGTCCAGGCTACACCTCAAAAACCCGATTTCAACCACTAGGTGGCGCTGTCACAGGTCAAGTTCATTTCTTGTTAATATCTCCTTCCAGTCATGATCTATATTTACAAATCCTTCAATTTCTTATTCATTGGAACCTCCTGCCTCAAATGTTTATCTCTGATTTCCATATGGCCACGCCCACTGGCCGCCATTTTGGCTAGACCGCAAAACCTACAAAAGTTAACTTGTCCGAGGGTTTTTATCTAAATCACTCCAAATGAGGTATATATCATCTACGTTGATGGCCGCAAAAAGTTACTGAAGTGGATTTTTGATTTTTGCAATCGTTTTGGTGTTATGCATGAATATGTATGGGTGGGAGTGGCCTATTTTTACTCTGAAGCCAATATCTTCAAAGTTCAACATCGTAACATAACCAAACTTGGGTCACACATCACACACAAGAAGTTTTGGACATCAGCAAAAGATGGCACATGTTCACCCCTTGGTGGCGCTGTAACAACGCTAAATATGTTTGTGCTCATATCTCATTAACCGGGTCACAAAAACTCAAAATTCTTCAAGCATCTTATACCTTGAATGAGCCTCAATATAATATTTATGGTCCCGCCCACATGGCCACACCCACTTCCTGTCATTATTCACTGCCATTATAATTTAACATTTTTTCCTTCCTTCATAAAACCCAGACTGCAGCCTAGACCGAACACGCCAAGACAAAACCCCTTGGGGGTCTGGTCAGGTCTGTGTGTCAGATCGCAATTCCTTGAAATGACACAACTAGGTGGTGCTGTCACAGGCCAAGTTACTTTTTTGTTAATATCTCTTTACAGTCACGAGCTATATTTACAAATCCTTCAAGTTCTTAATCTCTGGAATGTCCTGCCTCGAATATATATCTCCAATTTCCATATGTCCACGCCCACTGGCCACCATTTTGACTAAACCTACAAAAGTTAACTTGTCCCAGGGCATTTATCCAAATCACCCCGAATTTGGTATATATCATTTATGTTGACAGACAAAAAAAGTTACTGAAGCAGATTTTTGATTTATGCAATCATTTTGATGTTACGCATGAATACATAGGAGTTTTTACTCTGAAGCCAATATCTTCAAAGGTCAACATCGTAACATAACCAAACTTAGGTCACACATCACACACAAGATGTTTTGGACATCAGCAAAAGATGGCACATGTTCACCACTAGGTGGCACTGTAACTTCGCTAATTACATCTTTGATTATATCTCACTAACCGGGTCACGTAAACTCATGTGTCTTTTACCTGGGATGACCCGTCATATCATCTATATGGTCACACCCACATAGCCACGCCCACTTCGTGCCATTATTCACTGCCATTGTAATATGTCCATTTCTCATTTTGCCTATAAATCTTAAACCGTATCGGATACATTTCTAATTCTTTCACAGGCTAATCTCTTGGCACCATGTGACTGTAATGTATATGGCCATGCCCATTTCTGGCTGCCAAATTTTTCCAGCATTTTGAAAAAACCTCAAAATGTGAGAATCCATCTACTCCAAGGTCGTTGCGCGAAATCTCCTGAAATCTGGTACACGTCATCTCCATAGTAAGCAACCTGTAAAACTGCCTAAATCTGTGTCTCCTTATCACACTTAATGCGTTTGTCCAACGTGCCCATGGTCGTCAGTGCTCACGAAGTTTGGACCCTGTTAATAACCACTTGCAGATCTAGTTTAAATAGTTTTTTTAATTGAAATTTATTTATTATTCAATTAAATATCTATTTAATTTTAAATAAATTTTAAAAGCCATATTATGATAGACAGGACCAGGGGACAGGAAAGAAAAAAAACAGAAGAGCAAAAGAAGAGAGAGACAAAAAAGGAAGAGGGGAAAAAAGGGGGGGGAGAGAGAACAAACAAATAATCAGCTTCCATACCTGCTGAAAAAGAGAGAAAACAACAGAAGACACAAAAGCATATAGACCGCAGCAACCATCAATACCTACATGACTCACAGTAAGTCCTAAATCTTAAAGCGTATTAACCCTCTGGCCGTTCTCGTTTTTGCTACCCTCTTAGCATCCTTGTGGCCAAAAATGGCCCCCAACAGATTAAGTCTGTGATTTTTATTGTATTTATGCTTTTTTGCTATTTTTACATGTTAGGTTAATTCTTAATTCTTTCTTATGTTATTATGCTATTTACTATTAGTTATTAGTTTGCTCTTATGTCTCT
>JBBMFX010574251.1:0-14547 GCA_037832545.1 Rhabdalestes septentrionalis | reverse complement strand
ATATTTCTCATTATGTGATTATGTGCTGGGATTATGGAATAAAGGGTTTAGATTTGGCAACCCCACTTTTCTGTCATGGATTTTCTTCTTCTCAAATAAAAGGATTTTTTGTTTTGATGTTTTTTTGGAGCAGCTGTAAGGGTAGAAGAATGCGAACTCCATTGCAACGTGGTGGGGCACAGGTGGTGTGGCATATCAGCGCGGCGCGAGGGCTAAATAATGGGTGGCAGAAGCGGCTACTGCGGCCTCGCCAGAGACTCGGAGTTAGAGTCATAGTGTGAGCAAAGTGGATTGATCCCCTTCTTCCTCATTTGCTCGCCTCTCGTCCTTCTTTTAGTGACCCTCAGTGCCTCGAGTGGAGAACGCTCATGAGCGAAGTGCCATTTTCCTGTTAGGTGTCCTGCATGGCAGGAGGTCAGTGAATCCTGGGAAAGGTCTGCCTCTCTGTCTTGGGGCTTTGTGTCTCCTAAAAATACCCCCTTTAATTGTTCCCCAGCCCTACAATAATTTGCCCTTCATGTTTCATACAGAGGGAAAGTTTGTAGTCATAAAAATATCACATCTAATTTTAGCAGCTTTTCAGATGACCACAGTATCAAAACATATGACGTCTGTGGTTCTTGAGACAAGTTAAAGGGCCCATTTCATGGCTTTTCCTTTTTTTTATGTTTACATTTACGGCATGTAGCAGACGATCTTATCTTGTAATTAAACGACGTAAATTTGTTTGCGTAAACCATGTTTCAGAATCATTCCCGTCCATACAGCCTATATATATGTAATCCAACCTGGAAAAGCGTGTATTGTATTCACTGTTTTTGTGATGTCACAAAAACCAAGGCACTTACATACAGCCATTCAGCGCTGTAGCAGTTTGTCCATCCCTGTCCATCCAGACTGAAGCCATAAAGGGTTTTCAGCCCAGACTTCTTTTTAAACGAGGCAGACAATAAGAACAGAGATCATTTGCATACATCACTGTTTAATAAATTAAGGGAGGTTAAAAGGTCAAAAATGAATTATTATGGAATAGAGACTTAAGGATAGTCTGGAAAAAGTCATATCATTGTCATAAATTTACTGTGACCTTTTTGGTATGTAAAACATAAATGTCATAATTAAACCTTATGAATGAAGAACATTGGGACTTTAATATAGATTTTGTTTGTGATTTCACCCTGAAAAAAGCTTCATTTTTCTTCCGGTAATTAATTGTCATGTTCCTCAGAAAACCACAAAAACACATTCTGCATTCTACACACTTCCGAAATCCCTGTCATGTCAGCATTCAAACAAACTCGTTGGAACTTTCGAAGGCCTTTTGACGACCATAGCAGATCACATTTCACGCCTAGCAAGTCATTTTTTCTTTGTAATGCTAATAAAACTGCTGCGGCACGTCACACGCGCCTTCCGTCTAAAGCAGCATCAGGGAGAACAGAGTCTCTGCTCTCATTGTAATGAGAACAAATGAGGTCACAGTGTCCTCTTGTGGGAGCAGAGGGAACAGCACTGCTTTTGTATCTAATAGAAGAGGAACTCCACTGATATTTAAGCATTTCAGCTCTGTCAGTTGGATTTGATGGAAGAAAGTCATGTGTTTCAATTGTGAGATTCTCCAATCTGGAGAAACTTAAAGGGTTAGAATTGTTCCGAGTGGTGGTGAATGGTACCAGACATCAGGAGAGTTTCATGAATCTGAAACAGGGGACACATCTTGTCCTGGGGGGCGGTGTCTAGCTCAGCTGTTTCAAATCAACTGTTAATCTCTTGGTTTAGCAAGGGTCAATCACCAAACTGTGCTAAATACCGGCCCTCCAGGACTGGAGTAGGATCCCCTCTTTAAGCTCCCTCATGAAAAAAATTGTACTCAGAATGCACACTTCACTTCTGGCACCTTGACTTGAGAACTTAGGACATTTTGATGTAATTCGCCTTTGATTTCAACACATTTGCATGGATAAGAAGGATGTGTTGCCCAAGTTCTCCTCATCTCCTGCAAAGATCACAATCCACGAAGTCTTACTTATGTTGTTTCACGTAGTAAAACAAGTCATAATTGATTTATGACAGTGAGGTGACTTGTTTCCAACCTCTACTTATTGCTATATTTCACTGTTCATCCATGCATGACCACTTTCTAACCCCCTTCATCCCTACAAATGAAAGAGGCTCTTTGTGTTACTGTGCCTTTAAAGCTGATGTATGTAAATGGTCACTCATCTTATTGGCTGACCTTTATTGTGCATTTTTAAAAAGAAGTCTGTGCTGAAACACCCTTTATGAATTCAGCGGGGCTAAACTACTGCAGGCTGATTGGCTGTATGTCAGTGCTTTTTTGTGACATCAGAAAAACAACCACTGAGTTGTTTTGCTGCTTAGTTTCTAGACATGGGCTGTGTGGACAGTGTAATGATTCTATTTCTACATATTTTGGTCTTTTATTTAAGAAGAGTGAGAAAAAAGTTTTGTTTTTTTTTTGCTATGGGTCCTTTAAGTGGTCTCAAAACCCAAAACTTCGAATGACACTGTGATCACATGACCAGTAGCTCAGTTTTCATTGCACAGTTAATATCCATCCTCTATCTGCAGAAATGGGACCAGCAGGCCCTGATTTGGTAGACCATACTGGACCCAGCAGTCACACTACCATGCACAAGCATTACTGTATTTTTAACACTGTGTGTATTATGGGTGTTCCCTTCTCTGATTGGTCACCACTGTCAGGGTGGACCAGTCACAGTTCTGTTTTGTGCAGCTACAAACAGCTATGACTTTGTAAATGGAAGCACATGCATCAAGTACATGGCAACAAGGTCACAACCCTAGTGAGATTTCACCTGCTGCTGGGAAACGCTGAAAACGGCCTTCTGAGCCGAAACAAGCTGGTTAGGAGCTGAATCCCCATCGTCCAGATGAATTAACAGGTGACCTGAACCAGGTGTGCCACACAAAGCGAGAGGGAAACTTTAGCAAATTTGATCAAAACTGCCTTTTTCTTTCTCCAAACTGAACCAACCTCTTCCTGTCACTAATTTGACCGTAAAGCCTTCACTTACAACATGGATGTGTCGCCTGACTACTTTCCACTAAATTGTACCATCACACCCATTTCAATAAGGAATTGCTGAATTTTAGTCTGGAGCTCCAGTACGTGAGCGAAAAAACAACAACAACAACTACTACAGCCCAAAATTGTATCGTCACACCTCTCCGCATGAAATATTTTAACACATCTGATCAAATCTGCAGGTTAATGGAGATTCAGGATTACAGTTGAAACGTCATCACCTTTTATATATATACTTGTATTTATCTGAAAGTCCATTGGTATCTTAATCACACTAAACTTGCATTGCATCCCAAAAGCTGATGAACCAGCTGACGGATAGAGCGGGCACCGTGCAGGACACTCAAGAGCACAATACACACAACCAAGAACCACACACCTGCTATATGATGCTGTAAAGCAAATCTGGTCAGTTTGTGCAACAGTGTCTCACCTGACATTTAGGTAGTCTACCTAATTCATTCCTGTCAACATAGCAACCACAGCTCAGGTTGTACAACAAACATGATCATCTCGTCCAACGAGCCATGAGTCAAAGTCAAACGAGTCACACCAGCTGTGAGACGAGCTTTGTCTCAGCGCAGAGGAAACGTTTAGGAAATTCACCTTTGTTTTAAAAAATGGATACAATTAAAACATTTAATCCATGTCAGGCAGTTGCTGTCTGGATCACCAGTGTAGGTGGTGCAACCAGAGCCAACAAAAGAACAATTCACAACACAAAGTAAATAATTACTGAAAAAAGGAATTACTGAATTTTAGTGTGGAACTCCAGTATGTAAGCAAAAAAAACCCCACAGCAATGAGTAGAACTGTTAAAAATGTACTCTCACTGATAGGCTAACAGACTCCAATCAGTAGAGTGATGTGTTTTATAGCTCAGCCGGCAGCTTCTCACTGCTGTCTAGACTCGAAAACACACTTACAACCGGTTTCGGGCTAAATTCTCAGCTCTTTCCAGTGTAGAGCAGCAATGTTTCATGGACTGGCTTGTTGTTAGCTCCCAGACGGCCCAAATCTATCGCCTCATGGGCCAGATGGGATTAGCGAGGGGCTATCTTGTTACTCAGCCCCTCGTGTGAATTAGTCATCTTTTTTTTGTTTGCTTGCGAGATGAATAGTCAGATGGAGCAGCTTCATGATTCCCACAAACATCTGCCACAGCTCCTGCTGGCTCAGTCTTTTCATTAGCATCGCATTGCTAATGGCGCTAAGCAGGCATTCCTGAATCTGAGCGATGCTCTTGGAAGCACGTGAACTGACTTCAATGTGTTTTGTTGAACATCTTAGATGTTAATGATCTACAAAACCGAGGTGTGTTCACTGGAGAAGATGAACTGGCATGAAGTGTAGCTTTGTAAATAATGAGCAGATGATGGATTCGCACCAGACATGCAGCTTGGTGTAAACTTTCACTCTGATACTGAAAATTGTTGCTTGTGTTTACAAGGCTGTATCTCATACATGAGTTTGTTGTGCAAGTAGTTGAAGCCACAACTCAGTTCCAGATGATGACACCAGGTTGTTTGTTATTTTTGTGGTTTTTTTTTTATTTTATGAATTCTGCAGATGTTTGTGCATCAATGGATTTTTGGATGATATATAACATTGGATAGATGGATGGAATTTTGGATAAAAAGCCTGCTTGTTGGCTAGATGGCTGGATATTGGGTGAAAGGACTGATTTTGAATGGATGGATAGATTGATTTTTGGATAAAAAGCCTAATTGTTGTTGGATAGATAGCTGGATGGATGGATGGGTTGATTGTTGGATGAAAGGACTGACTTTTGAATGGATGGATGGATGAAAGTATTGATTGTTGAATGAAATTTTGATTGTTGGATAGATGGATGGATGGATGGATGAATGAATGGATGGCACAATGGATGGATGAACTGAGTGTTGGATGCATGAATAGATGAATGGATTGATCCCTGGAATGGATAAATGGATGGTTTGAAATGGATGAAACGATGAATGGATAGATGGATGAAGGGGTGGATGGATGAAGGGATGAATGGTTGGATGGCATGCTGACTCCAGAAGTGAGAGCTGCTGAAGAACTGATCTGCTCTGTCTGTTCTCGGGTCATTATAATGTAAAGTCCAGCGTCCCCTCCAGACCTGCTCCGTATCAATGAGATTCACTGCTGAGTATTCACACCTGCTGTTTGGGAGGACTCAGGGTGTCACTTTGCCTGGGAGTCCCGGCTGGTACTTAAAGAGCAGGAGCCGCCTGTGGCGGTCAGGTGAGGCTGAAGATGAGTCTGCCTGCGAGTACCGAGCTCCTCCGTCTGGAGGCGGCCTCCAGAAACAGCTACATCTCCGCCTGCGGCTCGCCATTCGCCACCAATAAACCCATCGACATCAAAGTCAGGAGGAGATGGTAAGAAGTGGCTGTTTGTCATGGTTTGTGACAGAACTGCTTTGCTTGTTAACATTGAAACGGAAGGCTGCATGGGTCCCTTGATGCTGCTGCACAGAACTACTGTGGAGTAACTGTAGGAATGTAATTGTTTCATCTCGTTAGCTAATCGAATTAGCTTTACTGGTTGTAACAGACCTGCACCAGTGCCCGTCCACGTCCACCTGTGGGGGAAAGAGGAATGCAGCACAAAATCAGGGATGATTTTGATTCAATTCAATTAAATACTGCAAACACACACTTCTCTTATTTATCCCTGTATGTATATCCTTCTGAAGCCACACTGAGAAGATGCTCAAGTACAGGAGAAGGTCCATGCAGCTTCATGGACAATAGAGCCTATTATTGAATATTGTAACTAATGAGTGTGTTAACAAGGCTGTATCTCACACAGGAGTGTCTTAAACAGCTTTTGATCTGTGAGTAGTTAATAAATGAGTCAGTGTTGTTTTTCTTGCCGCTTGTGGTACTACACTTGCTCAAACAGAAGTGAGGAACATGGCACAAAGTTGTGTGTTGTGTTTGCAGTCGATTTTACTTTATATATTTCTAGAGATCTTTATAATAATGTATGTAATCTGGGAACAAGGTACCGGATCCACTAAAACAGGTGCCATATCCAGTCTGGTTCCGGCTTGTGGTTTTCTTCAGGCTAAAAGGCCTTTGGTTCGATTTGAAGGTCCTTCCTCCTTTATTTGATAGTTAGTATTCAGTGGATGGCCAAAGTGAAGGAGAAGAAAATTGTTTATTAAACTGCTTCTCCGTGATCATGGATAAGTATCCATAGATGCAACAATACAAAGATAATGTAGGGTACCCCTGGTCAAATTTTTTTTTTTTTTATGTGATATAAGTGAAGACCGCCTCTAGAACATACTTTTTCTCATTTTAATCACATTTATGTGCTGAATTTAACATATTAGATGTGAAGGAATGAAGCATTAAATTTTCTGTGAAAGAACCCCATGACTGGAATCACTCCAATTGGTTTGTGAAGCCTGACTTCTTCACACTTTTCGTTTGTGTGGTGATTGTGAGTTGTTTTGCACCTCACTGGCAAAAGGCGGGAATTTCTTTTCCCAGGCATCTTTTAGACTGTGGGGATCAAAGGGTTATATACAGTACTGTACAAAGTCTTGAGCCACCCCCCAGTTCTTTATATTGTGCTTTTATTTTGCCAAAATACTATAGAAAAAAACGATATATTATATGCCAGTATGCCAATTTTTTTGCCTGTCTTATCTTTAGTATATATAATAGATTAAATGTATCACTGCGACAGGCTGCAAAGTACCTAAAGATAAAATTAGCCTAGATAAAGGAGATCAGCCCACTCAACATTCAGCACCACCAGTATACTGATCACCGCCTGATCATCTGGAATCATCTGCTTCTGATTGTTTACTGGTTCAGGACTTCAGTCAGATGGTCTTTGCTCTGCTTGAATGATTCATACGTAGGCCACAGTGTTAAAAAAACAAAAATCCTCTGTGATATATCAGGTTCAGGGACTGGACTCAAAACGAGAGTCTCTGGAAGTCCTTCAGGAAGACTGGAGACCTGTTCCTCAAGAGTACATTATAAATACAAGAAATTCTGGATCTTTCTGTGAAGTAATGAGGAAATGAAGACCCTTGCACAGTACTGTATAATTGCTCAGGGATCAGAATAAATCAGTATTTGTTAGGACCCGTAATCTCAATGCTCCATTGTGTTCGGTGCAAAGCAGCTTAAGATCAGCCAGGTTGCTGCGTCAGTTTCTTTTATCGGAGCACAAACACACGACTCCCCGCCAATGTTCAGACTACATCTTCACTGTTAACTTCTCTGTGTGTCTGATCAGAACTACACATACTTTTTATTTTGAGATTATTGATTGTTTGACCCCCCTTAGAAGAAATAAGGAGCAAAAGTAAAAATCAGCTCAAGACTGAGTTTCTTTTGTTGCTTTCATCAGCTTCTCAGTTCGTATTCTCTTTAACATCCTTATGGATCTTTGACCTATATATCTGGGCTGAATAAAGATCAGAGCAGTGAGAGAAAAGAACGAGCCATTTAAGATCCAAAACTGGGATCAGGCTGAGATTAGAGGAAGACTCTTTCTCAGGAGCTGAAGTTAATACGTGTGAGAAAATGGTCAGAATCGCGTATTGTTCGGTGAGTGTAGGTGAAAGGGCCTGAGCTGGAGAAGCCAGAAGACTTAGCCGAGGTCCCACGGGCCTCCGGCCACAACCGGGCCACTTAGCGATCCACACAGGGCATTAAACCCCTCCCCCCATCCCTCCACCCTCCCACGGTGCAACTTAACGTCTTAGGCAAAACACCAGGCTTAGTATGCGGCGTGATTGGCCTCGCTTGAAGCTCTGGAGATCAGCAGCCCGGAATCTTTCGTGCTAAGAGGCCTGTGGGAGAGGAGGTCGGGCCCTCGGGGGGTTCCTCAGCTCACAGAGAACTTCAGGCTCTCACCTTGAGATCTAAAACTCCGCCCACTCACGCCTCTCTGTAGAGATTCGCCCTGGGTAACCTCACAGGGAACCTCAGTGGGGCCTCCTGACCCTGAGAGACCCCTCCCCCTTATCATTCAACAGGACAGTGGGAGAGGTTAGGGTATCATAATACTACATTATATAATAAAAGAAGAGAGAAAGAGAGAGAGATGGAGATAAAAGTAGAGGGAGAGAGAAAGAGAGCAAGAGAGAGTGTGTGTGAGGATACAGAGAGAGTGACTCACAGGCAGTGGGGGGGCCAGAGGAGGAGGGAGAGTGACAGAGAGAGGGAGAGCGAGAGGAGGAGGGAGAAAGAGGTGAAAGCAAAAAAGGGAGAGTGAGAGAGAGAGGGAGAGGGAGGCCCTGAGCTGTGAGAAGCCCCAGACTGGACTCCATGTCCTAAGGCCTAATAAGATTAAGGGGAGAAACACAGGGAGGGTGAGGGGAGGATAGAGGGAGGATAGAAGGAGGAGTGTATGCCGTCGCTCTAAACAGAAAGGGGTGGGGAGGCCGTGCAGAGTCCAGGAAGCGGCCGGCAGCAGAACGAGACTCTCGCTCGGCTCCTGTGGCAGGAAATCGAGAGGCCCCGCAGCCATGGACTGGCACAGGGACCCCCATGGCAGCTTCATCCCCCCCAGCCACTTCCTCACCAAAGGCATGAAGAGAAAGAGGCTGCTGAGATCCTACAGGTACACACATCCTGCTCCCGAGTTCTCACTGGGTTCCTCCGCACATGAAGGCACCTCACAGACCTCCTCAGTCACGCCTGTGTCGGTTAGAACTCTCTCTCTCTCTCTGTCTCTCTCTCTCTCTGTCTCTCTCTCTCTCTGTCTCTCTCTCTCTCTCTGTCCCGTTCCCCTCTTTCCGTCGTCTCTCATGATAAGCCTGATATTTCTGGCTCTTCTGTGAGGAGACCCCGGTGTTCTGCTCTGCTGGAGGTCGCCTGTGCAAGCGGAGGCCCCCGTTGGCCCCGCAGTTTATTTTATTTATTTATATATTTATTGACCTGGTCCGCTGTTTTGAGAGAGTGAATGAGTTGCAATAAAGAAGCGAAGCGTTTGCAGAAAAAAGGAGATGTGTTACATAAAGAGGAGACCTTAATTAGAGCTCTTCAGAGTCACACCGGGTAGAAGTTCAGGGCAGGCTGATGTTCGTTTATTTATTTGTTTGTTCATTTCCTAATTCATTTCATTATGTATGTCTTTGTTCACTCAGTAAAACTTTTACAAAATATCTAACATATTTTTTTACTTATTTAGTTTTTAAATAATGCGTGTGTGTATATATATATATATATACACACAATTGTATAATATTTTTTTTTGTTTTTAAATATAAACAGTAAACCCTTGAAATTCACAGGGGTAAGTACCCCTGTGAATTGTGGAGAATTGTGAGTTTTTGATGTGGTAAAAGCCTAAAAAGGCCTTTTCTTATGATGTAAACCATAAATATGCCCCCAAATATACTCTCTAAACACTTAAATGTCATTTTAATCTCAGCTTTATACATTATACTGAAAGAAAATGTGGAGTTAAACCCGTATTCCTACTGTACAATTTACGCTAAGCTCCTGCAGTGCTGGAATGTGAATACCGATGTTACCCCTGTTCAAACTGTACTGTAATTCATGCAGCGCATTTCTTTGGTATGCAATTTCGTTTGCTTTGGTTTCAGCATGTCAATACAGTAATGAAATTATTTAATGTACAGTTCTAAAAATACAGTAAAGTTTATGGGTAATCACCAGTAATGAATGGTATTGATTGATTGGGCGGCACCTCGTCTCCAGTCGTGTTGTAGTGACCCGCTGGTTAAAGCAGACACTGGACAGTGACTGAGCAGCTTCTTTTTATTAAGTTGATGTAAGGCTACAACTCACCTGCTAAACCCTGAACCAGCACCAACCCGTCACCAACCTGTCACCTCTCTCGCCACGCCCACGCTCGCACCATGCCTGCACGCACTCTTAAACTGTTTCTGACGCTTAGGCCCATTGCCAGAAATCAGAAGGTGCAGGGCGGCATCCGAGGGCTTTAAGAAGAACAAGTCGGAAAACGCGAGAACACGAGGGCAGCAGCCAATAAACGCTTGCTTTGTGTTATCCTGACAGTACTCAACATTTCATACAGTTATATGTTACATAGAAATTTAGCTGAATTTACATTAATGTTTGTTACAAATTAGTCAGTTCTATTTTTCTTAATACTTTAGCAATAAATGTGTATAAAATATTGCATACGATACATATTTCCATGAAAAAATATCTGCAATTTCTGCAAATTTGGTTTCTGCGAACAATTATTTTAATGGGCGCTAAGAAATAACATGCAAACGCCTGAAGCTGTGAGCTCTGAACCGCAGATTTGCATGGTTTACGGTATAAATACAGCACTGTCCAAAAGTCTTAGGCACCTATGAAAATTCTTTGAATCTGTTTCTAGCAGCAGTGGGTTTCTTTCTGCCAGCAAAAACACAAGAGAACATCAGAATAAACTAAAACAGACGAGAAAGCAGTAAAAAAAGATTTCCTTTTTTGACTAAAAAGGAGTTGATATTTTCTGAGCTGGTTAGAAGAACACAGGTCTGATTTCAGATTGCTGCTCACTGCCTCCAGTGGATTTCAACAATTCCATAAGCAGTTCCGTCTGATTGAATCTAATGAAGTAAAATGAACCAAACCAGGGATTTGATTGGAGCTAAAATGAATAAAATGTATATTGGTCTACATTTATATTTACAGTTGAGATTTTCAGATATATTTGAACTATAACTGTGTTAAATGGAAAACTGCTTTTAAACAGCTCCTTATTTGTTTAAAGTGTTCGCAAACCAAGTATTATTGCACTTTTGTTCATACAGCTGTACTTCAAAACGTAAAATTGCATGAAATGCTACTCTTGAATTAATGATCAATTCATTATTTTATTAATTGATATATGTTCCATATTCATGAGACATGATTTAAAACATAATATTCAAGTTAAATGACAGTTGCTTTATTTCACCTTGAATATTTCTGTTGAATTAGCCTCAATCCATGTAAACAAACAATATATAACATATCTGTCAAGTTTTAGCATTTAGCATTTTAGTGATGTATAATTACATGTTATTTGTGATAATGATAGCACAGTCTCATGCTCAGATATTGAAGACTCTGGTCTGTGCTGAGTATTCTTGAATGTTGCAATACGCTGTTATTTGTAAAGAGGATGTTGCACATGGTTCATGTTTGGCACCACTCTGAAGTGTTGTTTAAAGTGTAACGATCACACCACAACTCTCACACCACAGACGTACAGAAAAATATGCCCCTCCACAAAAAAAAACAAAAAAAACTACTGAAACTCTGACATACATGAAGACCGCGCAAACTGCCCTGCTGTGAAAACAGGGTGCATAACTTACAGTTACAGTCCGGCTTACAGTGTTTTCTCTGTTGAGTTAAGTGTTGGTGTCATTTTTGTCATTATTTTGTTTTCCAAGGCTCTTTTAGGCACTTTTTTCTTTAATTTAGTAATTTAATGGCCCTGTTCTTTTTTACTTTACCACTAGAGGGCTCTGTAGCCTCAGTTAACTGGGTTGGGCTTTTCTGAGGGTTTGTTGATGGGACTGTTTAACAGGACTCTTTAGATGATGTTGTTCTATTCCAGTTTCACAGCCTAAAATGGACGGTTAGGCTGAACGTTCAGTGCAGTACAGGGTGATTCTGAGCTGCAACGTTGCTTGTTAAACTGGCCGACTGGCATCCTGTCGAGTGTGTGCATACTCTGAGTGTCAGAGGTCGCATGTCCTGCAGCACATACAGTACGAGCACTATGGCATCTACTTGCTCTGTGTTTGTCATCTGATAATGGGACAGGGCCCCCTCCTCTCCCTGCCCTCCTCACTCTGCGAGAAAAGATAAAAACGGTTCATGCTCCGCAAGATCCCACCAGGCACTCGTGTCCAAGTTGCATGAAACGTTGGTTGAAAATCCACAGAGTTGAGGATTTTTATCTTGTATATATAGATATGCTTTGATTCACCTTGTTGGCTCAAAATGACTATTTTCTGCTTGTCCAATTGCCTTAGCTTTGGCGTATTGAGTAGATTCAATGAAAAAAATGTTTTGAACAAATATTTTACCGTGTCAGGCTGCAAAAGTGCCTAAAGATATATTGAATGAAAGAAATGGGAACAAAGGTTTCACTGCAAAGTGCATATATAAAGGAGTTCCAACCACTCAGCCTTCAGCACCACCAGTATACTGATCACCGCCCATCATCTGGAATCACTTACTCCTGTTTCTTTTCTGGTTCAGGACTTCAGTTAGAAGATCTTTTTTCTGCTTGAATGATTCATACAGAGGTCAATGTGTGTCCAAACAAATGAAAACATTCCTCTGAAACTGGTCAGGTTCAGGGACTGGACTCACACTGTACTGTACACACACACACACACACACACACACATCTCATGATGACTGCACCAGTCGCTTATCCAGAATTACCTACAATAATAAAAACTTTGCATTGTAAGTAAAAAGTGACTATTACTATTACGTTTATCATTGTTGTTATTATTAGTACCGAGTATGATCTAGTTCTAAATTCAAATTTAAAGTCAAATTTCATATTCATAGGGCATTATTCAAAATACATTTAAAATTATATTCGGGTTATATTCATTTTATGCTCAACACAGGGAATTTGAACAATTACTTTCACTTAAAACACATTTTGTCTCAATCCATGTCCACAAATATTATAATTACAACACAAAATATCTATATTTGTATAATTCAACAAATAAGCTGAAGTTCCAAAAATGTATCAAATGTTTTTTTCCCCCTAATTCTTATTTTTGGTCATTCTAATTCAATCAGTGAACAAAGTTTTCTGATATTTTTAGCACTGAGAGACATGACGGCCCTGCTGTTGTCCCTCCAGTTAAGGACAGTATTGTCCAGTGTCATTCTATCTCCCTTCACACCAGCTCAGATCTGAAGCCCCTGCTTTGAAACACGATCCCCTCTTCCATAAATGTAGCAGCAGGACAGCTGGTCTCGCTCTCCATGTGTTTTGGAAGCGCTTGGCTATCAATAGCCATCGTGCAAGCCCTAAGGCCGCGACCGCTAATGCCAGGGCCGCCTGGATCCTCCTTTTGAGTGAAGACTCTCCACCACCACTACTGCGAAGGGACCCCCGAACACCTGGCTTTCTTACCTGTGTGGTTGAGTGGAGCTTGTATGTTTGTGCTCAGAAAAGCAGTCCATTTTTAGTCTTTAAATGCTGTGACTGCTTAACCTCAGGAGTTAAAAGAATCGATTCCTTAACTCGAGGCACTTTGGAAGCAAGAATGAAGTTGAAAACTTTGGGCCCCTGATCCACATCTCGAGCTCTTTGTGATAATCTTCAGTTCCTGAGCAATGTTTGCAGTGTGGGGGGCATCATCCTTTTGAAACAGGAAATGCCATTAGGAAACAGCATCTCTATGAAGAGATGAACTTGGTCTGCAGTGTTTGTGTCAAAGTAACATCCGCACAAACGCGGGACTCAAGGTTCTCCAGCAGAACATCACCCAGAGCATCACACTGCCTCCAGCGCCTCGCCTTCCTGTCCGCAGAATCAGTTTCTTCCATTCCAACCCCTCCACCACCATGGGCAAGACCGAAGAGCCGTCAAAGTACATCAGGGACGAGATTGTATGAGGCTGGAATGGGTTACAAAACCATCAGCAAGACGCTTGGTGAGAAGGTGACAACTGCAATTATTCGGAAGTGGAAGAATTATTAAATGAACATCAGTTGCTCTCAGTCTGGAGCTCCATGCTGTATCTTACCACATGGGTTGAGGACGATGAGAAAGGTGAGGGATCAGCCTGGAACTCCACAGGAGGAGCTTGTTAATGATCTGAAGGCAGTGTGGACCGCAGTGACTAAGAACGCCATTGGTAACAGCCTGTATCGTAATGGACTGAAACCTTGCAGTCAAGAAGGCACATTTACAGCCAGTGTGCCAGTGAACATTTAAGTGATTCAGAGAAGGCTTGGGAGAAAGTGCTGTGGTCAGATGAGACCAAAATTGAGCATTTTGGCATGAACTCAACCAGCCATGTTAGGAGGAAGAGACGTGTGGAGTATGACCTGAAGAACATCATCCCACAGTGGTCCCAACTGCATCATAAATTAGAGCCTTTTTTATTTTGAAAGTCAGCAAATGTATAAATTCAGCACGGGATCAAAGAATTACCTCCCCCACTCTACACCCCCTTGACAGGAGGGACTGGAACCAGATAATCAGTGCTGTTCACCTGGTTTTAATGTTATGTCTGATCTGTGTTTGTGTAGTTGTCGTGCAGATGACTCCTGGAATTTGTACTCAGTAGCTTTGGCCTTGGAAAGATCTTGTGTTTTTCTTCGGTTTCTGACTCTTCGCCTTCAGATATGGCATCACATCTCTTCCGCACTAATTTCTTTAATTAGACTGCCTCTCCACTGGCTCTGGAAATGGCTCAGTAATACGGGATAATGAAGGGCAGGTTAGAATGCAGTGTGTGTGTGTGTGTGTGTGTGTGTGTG
>JBBMFX010574242.1:0-14548 GCA_037832545.1 Rhabdalestes septentrionalis | reverse complement strand
CCCCCCCCCCCCCCCCCCCCCCCCCCCCCCCCCCCCCCCCCCCCCCCCCCCCAGCAAAAAAAGTTTGGGAACCACTGGTTTAGTGTATAGTTTATGTACAGTATAGTTTAGTCATTTTTGTAATTATTAAAAATAAGTATATTGAGTACTGTTGTTTATTTCAGCTGTACAATATATTGTCTCTTATTCATTGTAGGGATATTGGTCTCTACAATACTAATATCTAATTAGCCTCTAACCAATCAGAGTGTTTCTGACAAGGTGACCAATAACAGCTCCAGGTGAGTTTTTGGGTGTTCTGATAAATCAAGGTCTTCACGCAATCCAACAAATCCAAAAACAGTCTAATTTCTAACCATTATACACATTTAAATTAAATCAGTGCATGAATGGGTGGGGCTAAACTTCCTGTGGTCAGAATAAGGAGAATGAGGGATGCGAATGTACCCTCTGAAACAATGTGTTCAGACTAAGCTTGTGGGTACAGATCCCAACATTGCTTGTATCATCACTGAGATGCCCTTGGGCAAATTACTGTCCGCACACACTGCTCCTCCAGCGCCCCTCATTAGCGGCAGGCCCCTGTTTCACTTGGTGAATGGGTTACATGCAGAGAAAGAATTACACACGGTTCAAACTGTGAGCTGAGGTGTGTTCACATGTGACTATAAGGGGCCACTTTATTTAATTAGTCAATCATTCAATCAATCTATCTGTTTATCCATCCATCCATCCAAAATAAAGTCTGTAATCCTAAACCTAATTCTTGCCCTTCTCCAATATGAACCCTTCAAGGAATAATAATGGATTAATACTTCAACCAGTGAAAGCATATTTTGCCATTTGCAATAAAATAAACAAATATCTGTAAACCTGTAAATTGAATGCGAATTTGGGAAATTAAATACATTAAATGTTTTTAAATAAAATGTGTTTCAGTGGGGTGTGCATCACTGTAGACTATTTGCAGTGTATTCACCTATATTATTATTTTTTTCTCAGTGTCCTCATAACATCACTAATATAAAACGAGTCATTATTTGTCTCCCCCCTCCTCTCCCTTACTTTCTTTCTGTCACAAGCTCCTTCACTCTCTCTTAGTTTCACAATGTGCGTGAAGCTCTGTATCCCTGCCCTTACAAAACTGGAACACAATGAAAGCACATTACTGCATGTTTCGTTACTTATTTTGTAATTAAGAGGCATCATATTCCAGCATGTTCCAGTCACATAGGTGAGACGGGGCCCACAGGCCACTGTGCCTGAACAACGAAAGTGTGAGAGAAAGGGACCTTTATAAGTCACAAAACAGTGCAGCCCTGCCAAACCTCAGATCGGGTTTGGTTTCCGTTGTCTCTGAGTGAGGGGAGTGTCTCTGTGTGGCAGTGCCAGCGGCGGTGAGAAAAACTGGTTAACCCAGAACACTGGTTTGGACTGGAACAGAGCCCCGAGGGAGTCTTGCTTTGTTTTACATATAGAGACAGTCGTAAACCTCCGCTTACAGAGAAACCCATAAACCTCCCAAAGTATTTCATGTTTTACTGCTTATGAAAAACATTTTCTCTCCATACATTTTATTAGAAACGTAATAAAATGCATCAATTTACTAATACAATGACTTTTCACACACCGTCCACTTAAACAAAGCGGCTCCACTGCATATAGGTGCACCATTTTTTTAAAAGTTTTAATGACATTTCGTAGTTTACTTCAAATTGTATCTGTTTGGAGAAGAATACTTTCAGCGTGTGGCGGTATAAAAATAAATCTCTGCAACTGAAGTGACCCTACAATGATCAATCTTATTATGGGCTATTATATTCATCAGCTGCACATTAAAATTGGATCTGATTTTAACACATTTATGGCACAAATCAAGCAAAATAACATTGTAAACGTGAAATAAGAATCCTGAGATTTGGTTTCTGTGCACAATACTTAGATAAAGGATCTTTGAAGTCTCTAAGACAATATTCTTGCTAATCTGAAATGCATATCCAAGATGAAGTATAGCACTTTGTGTGAATAGGATGATATATTATACTCATTTTATTACACAGAAATTTACAACTATGTGCAAATGGCTTTTTATACAGTGTGGACTCTTTGTGTGCAGAGGTCAGTTTTTTATTGTGGTGTTGGTAACCATGTATTCACGTATGGGATGAAAAACACTTGAATACCTGCCATATTTGAAAGAGAAGGAAACAGATATTCTTGAAATAATCTGTGTCAAACAAGTGCAGTCAGGTTTGAAAAAATGTCTTTTGTTTCCTAACACAATAAGCAAAATGGGGGAATTTTACGGAAAACATTTCAGAAGCACTGTTCACTCCCCAGGTCACACAAATATGATCATTAAAGTTCCAAGAACAACCAATTTTGAGCTCATTGTTTCTGTGCTGTCACAGAAACTAGTGCATATTCTTGAATTCACCCTGCAGCATTTTAGCCTCGTCCAGTCACATTAAAGTTGGAAGGGGTGTTGCTGAATGCAGCATAATACAGAGGACCGAACGTAAAAGAAGAAATGTACACAGTAAAAAAAACTATCTGTTTTACAATGAATTATAGTGTAAAATTGAAATATGAATGTTTTGGGCATATAAGATCACATGAACTGCTTAAGTTCAGCACAAAGTACACTGTAGCTGTACAGTTACAGGCTGTAGTCCATCTGTGGTCTATTAGCCACCATCTCCCTCATTCATCACTGGTTAGTTTATGACCACAGGTCTAATGTCCGCCATCCAAAAGTAAAAAATATTGAGCCAATAGTGGGTTCAGACACTGATCTGCTGCATACCAGCAAGGTAGAGCTACTCCAGAATGTGTAATTCCCCACAATGGATCCCCCACTGGAGGTCTGAAACAGTTTCACTGGCACAAATGACAGAAGACTATGAGAATGTCAGCCCTTCGAAAAATGTAAATCAGCCGTAACACGAGAAAAATCCTGGTGGGTTCACAGTGATGCAACAGCAGTATGTTCACTTGGAATGTGTGTATACGTTCCTACACACTGACAGCATTCTTGTCTTTGGCTCTGATGACAGAAAAATGAGACCCATGCATTTGCTTTTATGTTTTTATTTTCATATGAACATCATTGTGGAGTGGATGTGAAATGATGGTAACAGATTGCAGTTATGAATTGGAATAACATCCCCCCCACACACGCACACACCTCCAGGTTATTTGCACAGGTGTGCTTGGGTTGCTTTTTTTAATAATGGTCCATTCATAATGAAATAAAACACACAAAGGCATTTGGCTTCAGTCATAAACGGTTTAATCTTCTCTCTTTTTTCTGGAAGAAAGCAAGGGCTTGACCCAGCAATAGTTATTTTGTGAACTTGGAGCTCTTTGGTTGTCAAAGAAAAAATGGGTATGATTTAAGCCCTATTCAGGGGTAATTAAATGTACAGGGAGGCACTGGAGTTATTTTATTCTCCATCTGTGTTCTTTCCGCCTTCACCAAACTCACCATTGGTTTATAAGTTTGCCCCTCTGGTTGCACACGGATGATTTTACTGGCTGATGTTGCCTCAAGTTTAAAAACAAAAAACACTGCTATTGGCTGTTTTTAGTGTATATGTATATATGAGTCTCAAAAGCTGTGGTAGCCAACGGTCTTCCTGGAGATCTTCTTTCCTGCTGTCAATCAGAGTTAGATTCCAACTCATATCTAACACGCTGCCCTTCCTCACCCCTTTTACATAAATGTACACAATTCAGCCAATTATCGACTTCTGAAGAAGTTAAATAGCTGGAGAAAGTGTGGTAGATTAAACCTGGAAGAAGATCCACATTCAAGGAAGGTAGATACCTGGGACCAGGGTTGGTGGCCACTCCACAAAACCATTTACTTCATCTCCATCCTTTCTTCACTGGTAGATAATTATCAGGAGGATAAAGAAAATAGGACTGGCAATAAAATAGTGGCACTTTCTTTACTCATGTTAAGCCTAATTTATATTCACAGTTTCAATTACTATAAGTTTTTTCATGGGTGTAAGACCAAATGTGATGAAAACTCCACTAGAAACTTGCTCTTCAGGTTCAGATACTCGATCTTTGATTAGTCCCCTTACTTTTGTACCTGTAGGTATGACAGACAGCCGGTCACATGAGAAGTTTGTAACTGAAACTGCAACATTGTCTCCACTGTCACCACATTAGTGGAGTAATGAATGTTTTAAATACTGAATATCTGCTTATTGACACCACAAGCATTGCAAAGACAGAAATAGAGACTTGTGGGGTCAAAAGTCAGTCCTTGATCGAGTAGGAGCTCTGACTGGCTCAGGCTGCTATTTTGATGCATCCTGGTGAGATAAGCCAATGGTAACACACCTATGTTGTAAACTGACAAAAACAGTCATAAGTAAAACACACTGAAATACACTTCCCCGGCTCAAGACTCAAGATTCAATGGTTTACTGATAAATCCACAGTTACCAGTAAACACAAATAACAGGATACTGGATATAAAACGTTTCTCGATGTTTCATTTTAGCTCATTTCACCACTTGCTGCTTCAAGCTAAGAGACTTAACAGGTTTATACACATCAAATATATCAGAGATGTATGTAGGGTCAAAAATACTTAATGACTTGTATAAAATGAGTTGAAATCAATTCTGAACTGAACTGGGATCAGTGCAAGAACCTGAGCACTAGAGTAATGTGATCTCTTTTGTTGGTTTTGGTTAGAACTCTAGCAGCAACATTTTGAATGAGCTGGAGGTTTTTTTTTTTTGGACATATCGGTAAGGAGAATTTTGCAAAAGTCAACCTTGCAGGTAATAATCGCATGGATCCACTACATATTTAACTTTAGCTAAGTGCCAAAATGCTTACTTTGTCATATAACAGTACTAAGGGATGTGTGAGCAGAGCAGCAGTTTAAAGTGCTGCAGTGGATAAAGTTAGCAATGCAAAGAATTCTGCAAGAATTTAAAGAATTTGAACAAAAAATCAATTACTCACGACATTTTTTCTTATTTACTTTGATTTTATAGAGTGACGTTAATGAACTGAAGAGGGTTTTCACTAGAAGGTATATACAGGTATACACACGTCTATGAAGCTGTGTGTGGAAATGTGTGGTGAGGGGGTTTCTTGCTTAAGCAGGTGGGACTGATCCTCCCCACCCTCAGGACTGACCCGAACCCCTTAAACACAGAATAGCTTCCGTGCCTTCACACGCAAATGTTGTGTAATTTATGCTGGAGGGGTGACAAATGACACTTGAGTTTGTTCAGGTGGTGTATGGATGAAACGGTATCCGCTGGAATAAGGAACAAGGATTGTAAATTTATGGAGGCAAAAAGAAATGAGAAGATTCTTAAAATATTCTCGCCAGTTGTAAACATTTAACAATCCTTTTTCAATCTCACTAGCAAAGCCTGTCTGACCTCATCTTGAGATTAACCTCAAAATTACAGATCTCTATGGCATGTCTTTAGCATGCTAATCAGTTACCTGAGGTCTTTTGAAGAGATTACTTAGCTCCCATATAACAGACAGGGTTTCAAGGAAATCCTTACAGGCCTTTTTAAAACTGCAGTACCGTGTAGAAGCCACTCCCATTTCTGCATATTTTGCTTCCAGAGATAGATTTTCTTGCATTTGTTAATGAAGTTGAGGAAATTTTTTATGAAACTGAGGAACAGTTCTCCAGGGTTCCTGATGATCAGGCCCGTGATCAGTATACTGGTGGTGTAGAATGCTTAGTGGTTGGAACTCCTTTATCTTGGCACCTTGTACTTTTAGGGAATTGTTCAGCCCATCAGTAAAGCATTTGTTCCTGTTTCTTTCAAATCTACTCAACATGCCATAGGTAAAAGTGTTTGATAGGTATTAAATAGTATTTTTGCACCAACAAGTTGAGGCAAAGCTAAATATAAAGCAATGAGGGGTGGCTCAAGACTTTTTCATAGTACTGAATTTATAAATAATGTTAATAACAATAACAGATGTGTTTAGCCCATTATAATCTAGTGATTTTACCTTGCAGTGACTTGGAATCTGATATCTCACTTTGGCACCATAATGCTGTCTTCCCAGGAAAACGCCCACACAGATCTTTTGGAACATTCAGACATGTCATAACAGGACAAGTTTATGCACCTTTGTGAGCAGTTTCATTGAATAAATTAGATCAGATTTTCACTGACTCAGAACAGATATGCTGATTAAAGATCAGTTTTTGCCATTTCTATTCGGCAAAGCTGAAATTTTACAGCACCCGGGTTTTGCAACATTTTTCATGTCAGAACCCACATGTGTAGGTGGCGTTTGACTCGACCAAACATTTTAGTGTGGAGAATCATGGCATAAAGTCCAGTTTCACTCAACATTACTGTTCTTTCAGTCATCAAATGTAAGCCTGAGTATGTAAAAATATGAAAGGTGTAAATGCCTGCATTATTACTTGAGTGAGATTGTGTTTTCCACCTTATTGCTTACATAACTACTGTATTTAGAGATTTTCCATTGAAAAGGAAAATCAAAATTAAGTCTCTTCCTTGTCCAGCCTGTTTTTCGTAAACATAACTGAGCTCAGTTTAACAACAATATGAGATTTAAATCATCTTCTTATTTGGAGATTATTGATGTCTGACTTGTACCTCCTAGACACAAATCGAATTCTGAACGTTCAGATTCGAGATCAAAATCTTGCAGTTTTGATAATTGGCCCAACACATTTTTCTTATGTAGACACTTTTTTTTGTCTCTTCCAGGAGGACAATGAGATCCCCTCCACTGTGATAACTAAGGATTCCACTGTGGATCTTGCTGTCCATGATGAGACCCCTGCCTCTCCACCAGCTTCAGCCGCTGACGCCCACGTCTCCCACGATGAAGGCCTGCAAACCATCAGCTTGTCTTCAGATGAGGATGAGGGAGCGGCCAGCCCCCAAGCTGAGGGCAGCATGGAGCCCCTGGCCGAGGCACATGAGGAGGACCTCCTGCCAGGACTAGGGTCTGACCGTCTGGAGCGTTCTCGTGCTGACAAGTTCAAGCGCTCTAGCCTGAAGAAGGTGGACAGCCTGAAGAAGGCTTTCTCACGGAGCAGCATTGAAAAGAAGATCAACAAGATCGTGCCACCAGAGAGGCGTGAAAAGATCAAGAAAAGCTTCACGCCCAACCACCCCAAGAGCCCTACCACCAAGAGCTCGTCCTTCCGCATCTCGCCAATGACCTTCAACGTCAAGAAGGTGCGGGATGGAGATGGAGAGCCTGCTCAACCCGAGGGCTCACCAAGTTCTCTGAGCCCTGTTGAGGTACCAACCATGGGAGGGCTAGATGGTCAACTGCCAGTGGCAGAGGTGCACAATGAAGAGGAAAAAGCTAATGGGAAGGAGCCCAGTACCTCCACTCCAGGCAGTGCAGATGGTGGCCTCTCTGTCACAGAGGATGGAGACCTTGACAATGGTCCCACAGCTACGCTTGCAGAAGAAGAGGTGCTGCAGGAGCAGGATGAGGATGATGAGGATGATCATGAAGATGGTGGCAATGATAACAGTAGAGATGAAGAAGAGGAGGACGAGTCCAGGCCTGCACCTGCTACTGCAACGTCATCTGCAGTAGCTGTCCAGCAAGCCTCTTAGATTAACTAGGCATTGTCACACTACGAGTGCTGCAACTGTTGTGGAGACAAGAGCAACCCATCTCTTCAAAGTCATTTTATAGTCGGCTTATGTTGAATATCCCCCACACTTCTGTAAAGAACATTTACTTTCCATAATTGGGTTTCTACGTGGTAATGGGGGAATACACTTAAAATAGAGTATCATATAGCTATTTTACATAGGCACATGGAACCTTGCCATACCACAAATGATTGGTTTTCCATTACAAATAAAGAGGCCGGTGCCTGAGTCAAACCCATGCTGATTGATTGCAGGGCTGAAAACAGGCTGCAGCTGAGCTGACTGCAACACTGCTTTCTGATTGGTCAAAGTGTCATCACAACAGCTAGTTTTCTGTGACTCTAACAAATGTATCTTCAATGCAAAGGACTACCAGGCTTTCTGTAACAAGTTGGTGGGTTTATGTATTTGAGAAACTGCTAAAAAATATTACACAAGTTTATAAATAATAATAAACAATTATATCAAAAGCAACTCTACCAGAAAACCGTTCTGCTGGCTCGATTCCATGGATGCCGTTTTCAGATGTAAACTGTGGTTAGAGCATTTTGTCAGAAACTCTGTTACCTGAATGAAATACACTGATATACAGTTTGCTGCAAGTTTTTTACCATCGCACTACAGTTCAGGTACAGCATGGTTCCTGTATGCCCATGGAAAAGTACCTATAATGTCCTACCACACGTTTTAGGTTAGTACAGTGGTTACAAACCAAGTCCTCAAGGCCTATCAGATGGTTGCATGGTCCCAGCACAGCACTTGAACCAAGCCATAAGAACACAAACTACATATTATGTGTGTAGGTTACAGCAGAAGTGGACCGTCCAGTTGGCCCCGAGGACATGGGCTGATAATCACTGCTACTGAAAACATTTTGATCTATTTTTTTGTTGTATATAGCCTTAGATCTATTGCATGTAGGCCTTTTTTGATCTTCGCATTACTCAGTTCAGCAGATTTGTAAAATACTGTACTACAGTAGATAAAAGAAATGTGATTTCATATATAAATGATCTAGGCTGCAGAGGTTGCAAAATATTATCGTTTTCATTGGGAGATAGATTGAAAACTCAACTGCCGCTTTCAGGACAGGAGACCTGAACTGAAACTCACTAACAAGATCTGGAACACTTTAGTGTTCAGTGCAACTATTGTTGATGTTCTGGCGTTTTACAAAATTTATTAAAGTATTTAGCAAATGCTCTGAATGTGTGAGAACTGTTGTGTGTTTTTTTTTTGCTCCTGTTTGTTGGAGGAAATGGTGAGATGTGTCGTGGTGAGAGGCCTGTTGCGTAATTGCTGGGGAAAAGCCACCTGCGTTCATGGTTTCCCTACAACAGCACTGCCTTTCTGTTTGTAGAGTAAAAGGCAAAATAGTGCACATACAGTACTGTGCAAAAGTCTTCAGCCCCCCTCATTGCTTAAAATTTTGTATGAAAATGAAGCAGTAGGTTGGTGCAGTTATTTACTCCAACATGTGCAAATATATTGTAAATGGAAAACAGGCAAAAAGGGTTTGTTTAATTTTAATTCGCTTTAAAGTCAGTATTTGTTCTGAGCACCGTTCACAGTCTGAATTCCATTGCCAAGTCTTTTCTTTAAGAATCTTCAGGAATAGTTCTCCAGGCGTCTGGAAGGCCGTTCCAAAGCTCTTCTTTGGATTTTTCTCATCTTCTCTGTCCAGACGATCAACAGTGCTCCAATAATGTTGATATCTGGGCTTTGGGGAGGCCAATTTATGACTTCTAATGTTCCATTGTTTTTTTTTTACTATCGAGGTGCTTTGACGGTACTGACAATGAGTTTGGGATTGTTGATAAAAATTTCCCAGATGGTATTACAGGGTGGCTTGAGACTTTTGCACCATACTGTGCAAATAAATTGACCTACAATGCAATGTATATGTATGTGTGTTTTTCTTTTTTTCTGTACTGAGAACTTTACTTGTACTGTGCCTTAATATAAAACCCACTTCAAGCACAATTCTTCCATTATTAGGATCTTTCTGGTTTAAAGCAACCTAAAATTAAAGCAAAAAAATAAAAAATAGGGACAAAATGAAAATCAACATTTCATAGCAGTCAGTGTGATGATCACTGTGAGAGGAACAGGCAGCTAAAGCTAAATGTTTCACACTTAAGCTGAAGAAGAAGAAGATAAGTTAGGTACAGAGTAAAGACACTCCACTGATCACAGAGTTAATGTCAAAAACACAAACTTAACACAAACTTCACTAATAAC
Organism: Rhabdalestes septentrionalis; assembly: GCA_037832545.1. Taxonomy (NCBI): domain Eukaryota; kingdom Metazoa; phylum Chordata; class Actinopteri; order Characiformes; family Alestidae; genus Rhabdalestes; species Rhabdalestes septentrionalis. Next base: position 4,646 of record JBBMFX010574242.1, on the reverse strand, counting down.
TAAAATAATGATCTTAAAACTCTTTACTCAATTTTACTCAAGGCTCACTAGAGTGAGGGACCCATTTTCTTGTGGACTACAGAAGTAGGCTACTGTGCAAATGTCTTGAGCCACCCCCATTCAATGTTCTGCCTCCAAAGATACAGACTTTCTTGTATTTTAATGTAGTCTTGAGGAAGAGTTCTCCAGGTTTCCTGAAGGACTTTCAAAACAAAATTTCAATTCAATAGCTGAACCTGACCAGATAGAAAGGAATATTTTTTGTTTGTTAAATGACACAGTGACCTAATAACAAAGCACATCTAAATTAACCAGTGAAGAAACAGGTGTGGATGTTTCCAGATGATCAGGCGGTGATCAGTATACTAGTGGTGCTGAATGCTGAGAGGTTGGAACTCTGTTATCTAGGCTCCCTGTGTCTTCAGGCACTTTGCAGCCTGTCATAGTAAAGCATTTGTCCCTGTTTCTTTTATATAATTTACAGAGTATGCCAAATACGCCAAAATATTTTAGCACCAACAAATTGATTCAAAGCTAAATAGAAATGAGGGGGGCTCAATCTTTTTGCTCAGTATTGTACATACTTCTGTATAAATGCTGTAAATGTAATGGATTACCCATCATTTTTTATTTTTAACAGTGTTTGTTTACAGAATTTGAATTTGTAATCTATGTGCACTTAACTTATTATAACTAACCCATTTACTCTTAATTTACCAAGAAGCAGGTCAGAACGAACCATGTCTTTTTTCATTTTGCCCCAAAAACAAAACGCTTCAAATGAATTTAGGAGGCACTATATCAGAGTCAAAAGCATTGTGCATGCACACACACACACACACACACACACACACACACCAGGCGAGAAAAGCACATTCCTGGCTCTGATGAATTGCTCACTGTCCATTTTCCACGGCGTGAAGATGAGAGAGATGGTGACTGTCTGTCTGCGGGGATTGATGGCATACTTTCCACCAAGATGCCGGGGCATGGAGGACCCTCATGCTCCACAGGTGTTCAGCCTTTAAAGCTCACTCGGCCATCCGTCTTAGTGATAGTATGGAGATAATCCACACCAGGGATTACGTTAGTAATCTTTAATTGGAAATATTTCATGAACAAAAGCCATGAGTATACTATCATAATATTAGAATATTAGTGCAATAAAGGGTAGATTGCATTTATAAAATCTTACATTATTTATACACTTATACCCTTTTTTAACAGTAGCTCGACCCACCTTGGACCTCATTGGCCAGTTTATCAGAAACACTTTCCATATATCAGAATCAGAATCAGAAAACTTTATTGATCCCAGAGACAATTACTTATGTTATTAACAGACACACAGAACCACAGAGACATGAATGATATAAAATATAAAGTGTAAATAAACTCCACAGAATACATTCAATATGAGATACACTATGTTGTAAACACAAAGGCTGGGGTACTTTGGTAACACCTAAAATATAGAATAACCTTGGTGTACAGTGACAGACTGTAGTATATCTGTGACTGAAAGGGACCACCCGAGTACTACCATAGACCAGGTGTTTTTGGGTGGGGGGCCGTTCTCAGAACAGAAGTAACACTGACTAATAACACAGACTGTGGTTTGGTCCCCCATCTGGGCAAACACACCACACAACACCTGTTAAAGACCTTGGGCAAGACTGTTAACATTATCTTTGCCTACATCTTTAACATCAATAGAATAACTGCCAAATTATATGAATTATAACACTATTTAAAAAAGATATCCATCTATTATTATTATTAATATTAGTACATGAGAAATGTTTGTTAATAACTAAAGGACTTCTATGTGCATGCCCATTTTATGGAATCGTTTTTGGCATCTAAAATGTGAATTTAGTGGAAGCAGTGTTTATGAAAGGCTGAAGGTGGGTATTCCTTCCAGACAGAGATGTGCTCTGTCTCATTTTTTAACATCAACCACATGTGAGACTGACTGCAAGCTGGCTCTCCACCTCTCTCTGCACTTCTGTACCATCCAGTGCAAAAATCTTACCATAATCTTTTAAAAATCACCAAAATACCACCTAAAGAAGGCGTTTGTTTGGGTGTAAGCATGATCAGTAAGGGGTAGTAGCTGACTCTAACCTTAGTATATTAATAGTAGTGTGCAAACGTATTTACATTTTGCTTTGAATCACCATTTTTGTACTAAACTATTATATTCTGCCTGTCAGATTGACTTCACTGGCATGTTGAATAGATTAAACTAAAAATGGGAACAAATGGCTGAAAAGTGCCTAAAGATGCAAGATATATAGATAAAGGAGTTCCAACCACTCAGCAATTAAGCACCACCAGTATATTGATCACTGCCTGATTTTTCAAACCGCCTGTTTCTTCACTGGTTCAGGACTTCAGTTATATGCGATTCATTGTGTGTCTTAACAAAGATAAGACATTTACACAGCACTTTATATCTATATCCATATATCTATGTATGTAGCAACAATGGAATGAATTCCTTATTTGAGTATGTGTGGAGAAAGACATAGAAAGTGGCCTGTTGAGCTGTTGAAAGAAATAGTGATATGAGTTTTTAGTGTGAAGCAAAACTTCAAGAATCGAAAAATAAATCTAATCTACATCAGTCCATTCATTGCGGAGAAGGGTGTAGACGTAAAGGAATCCAGTGTTTACTGAGGTCATGATCTGTACAAAGGCAGGGACACGTACAGGTCCAGGTAAAACAGCCTTAGTTGGACAAGGGTATCGTTTGAGGCCTATGAAAGAATAGTGCTTTAGAAATGAATATCATTTGACAATTTAGCTGAACAGCTGACAAACTAGCATGTCTTTCTTTGAAACAAGACCTATTCCATATGTGATTTGAAACGATTTGAGAGAAATGAGAAACAAAACTTCAAAAAGCTGTTTGCCAGATTTGGAGAAAAAAAGCCCATAAATTATGACTGTAAAGCAGTTGCTTAAATTGAAGCAGTCTGACTTCTTACAAAAATAAAATAACGAAACCTAAAGATAACCTGCATGTACGTGTTCCTTTGTAGATGCGAGAGAAGAAACAGTGCTTTGCATTCTTGCGTATGAAGGTCATCCTGTCCACCGCTCACTGTGTGTGGGCTCCACCTTGTGTAAAAAATCTGCATCTTTACACATTCTGGCCAGAATTTTCAGTATTTGAGACAATGGCTGGATATAGTGTTGTTTTTGGCAGCTTGTCTTAATTTTAGTTTTTAATTTTTGTCTTTGCGTCAAGCTGTCATTTTAGTTTTTATTAGTTTTGGTCGCACCCAAACTTTTTTAGTGTAGTCATGTTTCAGTCGACTAAAAGTCTAAGCATTTTAGTTTATTTTAATCAGAATTATCTTTGTGTGTGTGTGTGTGTGTGTGTGTGTGTGTGTGTGTGTGTGTGTGTGTGTGTGTGTGTGTGTGTGAGTGTCAGAGACACCGGAGTTCGCCTGTATCCTTCCTGCAGATCACTTCATCTCACACACAATTTATCACAATTCATCTATTGATGAAGATGTACTATTTTTTACAGTCAAAGCAAGGCTCCAGGTATACCCAACAAGGTTAAACCTGTCAATCTTGTACCCTCATTCCCACCCACCATTCTGTATACATAATGGACAAGCACAAATCATTGAATCACATATTGAACAGCTGTTATATTTACAAAGGTCTCTCTGTATCCAGGCATGCTAGGATTGTAGACATTTTATCAGAGAATGTATCATCCAAATTTTATTTATCTGTATCAGTACATAAAAACTGTGTTGTTAGACAGCAAATGTTCTCCAGATGTTCTACAGAAAGACCTGTGTTCTCTGATTTAAATGCCACCAGGCCTGAAATCATGGGCATGTGTTCATCCTGGAAATAGGATGTTTTGATTCTTGTCAGAGGAGGCTTACTTGACAAAGCTAGTGAAATATTACCATCTCACACAGCAAATAACTGACCTTGACAACAGGTGTCAATACCTGGTACTTATCTTTGGCAGCCTGGGCCACGTGCATAAGCTTGTCATTAGTGGTCTCAGGATAGTCAGCTTTACAAAAGCAAGGGCAAAGCAAATTGTCAAATACTGCTCAATGTCATCCATTATTGGAAGCCGCCATATATGGAGAAGAGGGTGTTGTGTGTATCCATAAATCTGCTGTTTTGACTTGTCATCAGACTCACAATGGAGGATCATGCCTGAGCAATGCTTTGTAAATGTAACATTTATGCCCTTATGTACATTTATTATGAACTGCGTACATAAATAAAGTAGTTAATATGTGATTTCTCTGTCCCTGGCACTTTAATGTAACTTGTTCTTATTCCTCAGCAGTATTACATTTTATTTTTCGTTTCGTTATTGTCACATGACCAGCATTTACGTTGCGTATTGTCTCGTTTTGTCACATGAGAAATGTTCGTTGAAGGCGATATTTCGTCATAATTTTCGTTGACGAAAGCAACGACCTAGATATAAAAGATTTACACTGCTGAGGTGGCCACTATCCTTTTTGTTGAAAAAAATCTTGTTAGAAATGTTTGTTGTTGCAATAAAACTTCTTCTAATGTTTTTAAGGCTTTTTGTTCCTTATTCCTCTTACTATATAATACAAAAAAAACTTGGCATTTTAGTACCCTTGTGG